>JAABOM020120579.1:0-22627 GCA_011800125.2 Solanum clarkiae | reverse complement strand
AGGTGGGTTTAGTCAATAAAACAGAGGAGACTCTGCCGAAATTTCGGTAGAATTTAGTGAAATTAAGTCTAAGGATATTTATGGTTCAAGTTTGATATAAGCGCCTAATCAGCGTAAGTCACGGCCCCGAGGTGGGGTCGTGACATTAAGGTGCTTCTAAAGTACTTTTTCGAAGCTACTTTTTTCAGCTAAGCCAAACGGGCTCTTAATTCTCTTTATTCTGTATGTTTATCACTAATTTTTTTAAAAAATATATTTTTATTTTATCATATATTTAGAAATCATTACTTAATATTCTTCTAATACCTCGTACCATATATTTACCTCTTAGTATATATTTTAGGACTCATTATTTTTTTTTTCCAATAGCTCTTATCATCTATTTTTCTCTTATCATATATTTTAGAAATTCTTAATTTTTTACAATATATTTTTTTCTTACCACATATATTCTGGCTCTTTCATTTTAAATATTATTAAATTATTATAAAAATAATTAAGTAATAAATCGAGGGAAAAAGATATTTTTTAACCATCATATGGCGACACAATTCAATCCAAATTTAGTATTTTCAATTCATTTCAACTCTAATCTTTTTTTGTAAACCTTGTGCCTGAGATATCAACTTCAACACATGAATTTGCATGTGATTTAACATAATTCAAATTGAATCAATCCAAAATTTCAGAATTTTACAGTTTTATAGTGAAAAAGAGCAAAGTAACAAATGTTATATTAATTGGTCTTCCTTGAGAAAAAATCTTCTCCTCTTTGAAGTGGATAATCTTGTGGACAAATATCTTCATAATAAAAAGAGATTTAAAGTAGATGTGAATTAGATTTAAATATTATAATGTCACAAAAAGCAAAAATTTATATTCACTAAAACAAACATTATTTGACAATAGTCCGTCTATATAATTTCTAACCGAACAAATCGCCTTCATTGAAATTTGAGAAAGCAAATCAAAGAAAAAAAACAAATTAAAATCGCTACACCAAAAGAATCAGCAATTTCAATAAATCGTGCATAAAATTAAGATATTCAACTTATATCAAATCTAGCTAAATGATTATGATTAAAAAACAAACCCAATAAAGAGATGTATGTGGCTATATCTTGAATCTGCTCTAGGATTCGAACGATACCTTTTTGTTTAATCATCCAGTCTCAAGTTCTTAATTATTTCAATCTCGAGTTCGATTAATTCAGATTCACCACGCGCAAGGCTTCATAACTAAATGGACCTCAAAAAAAAAGGTTAGTATCGCTTTCCACAGTGTATCAAGGTTTCAGCTCCCAAGAAGAGATAAAAAATGGCAGCACTTCCCAAAATAGTTTGTCCAATATATCTAATTTTCATTAGGCCAAGAACCTTGTATCCAACAATCTATATATCCCATAAACAACAACAACGCCACCAATCGCATCACCGATGGCTACCCCATCGTCACACGCACTAGGCAGCTATCTCTCGCCATCTCTCTCCCCGCTATTTCTCTGTCTTCAATGTCGAGGTTAAGAGTTTGAAGGATACCTAGAATAACATGTTCTACTAATAAGGGTCAAATTTGTACTATAACTTTATAAATAGAACGACAAGTAGTAGTTTACATTTTGAAAAATGTGATACAAGATGAAGGAAATTATATAAAACTTATAAATTTGTGGAGGGTCAAGTGGTAAAACTCCCTCCGATCCATTTCACTTTGGAACTCGAGCCAATTTCTTTAAGAAAAAGAAGTGAATCAAAATTAATTATGTAAAAAAAACAAGTGGTTTTAGGATTTAGGGTTCAGATTCAAGTTCAACTATTCGAAGAATTTTTTTTAATATACAAAATACTCTTATTATGTCAGTGTCAATTGAATCAATGTTATTAGCTGTGAATTTAATTTCTTTTTTGGCATTTTCTATTTCTTCAGATGATGTGATGGGTCAATCATTTGCTTGATTGGTTCCAACGGTTACAACTATGGAATCCACAAACTTTATTCACCTAAATAAAATTTATAGATCTCAAAATTTTCTCCATATCATGGCCCTGAATGAGTTGTGAGTAGTACCTACACTAATCATCATAAGATTACACAATTTAATCCCTGAATGAGAGAATCAATAATCTAACCCAACAAACTAAACTTTCAATTTAAATAAATTTGAAATACCCAAGAACTGAAATATAAAACTCGTTGAGTTCCCATAAACTAAATAAAACTTATAGTGTGAGAATAATACCCAAGAACTGAAAGCCCATTGTATCAAAACTTAATTACAAGTCTAATACAAGGGGATGCAACCCCGAAACTAGAACCATCAAATAAATAAGGAAGTCTAGACATAAATGGACTAAAATGAATTCAAAGTTGTCACGCCCCGGGAAGGTACCCTAGACGTGACTGGCACTCGGAGACTATTGCTAGCCCCCAAGCGAGCCACTCATTCCCTTTGCCATTATTCAGTCAATTCATTAGCAAAAAAGAAATAATATAAATGATGTCTTATCAATGGGCTCATACTATCAACATCAGTCTATCACAAGAAAATCGAATAGATAACGAAAATCTCAATATAAGGAAAAGAAGTATGAGGGAAAAGAACCCTCAATATCAACATCAATATCTACGTCTATGTCTATGAAGTCTCTATACTATCGTCTAAGATGGTACCATGAAAGGCCATGGCTATCAACTATTAAGTAAAAGACAATCCAATCATAAAAATAAATATCCTTCGAATGCTGGGGAGGACTCACCACTATCAGGAATGAAGAGCTCCGAACCTCAACGATCTGGCTGCTGAGGTCCTCGATCTATCGAATCTGCATCATAAAATGATGCAGTGCTAGAGGGGCGTTAGTACATGGAATTTACTGTATGTAAAACTAGCTAAGAAAAAAAATATAATTGTCACTCATCAACCACTCATCCTCACCTCAGATATAAGAGACAAGACTCTATTACCTCACTAGCTATCAAGCATCAAATCTTCACATCACATCGGAGTTCTATCATCAGAAAACCTATCTAGGAGTTTCTATAACCGACAACCACTATGTATGAGCTAGTAGTGATACAACGAAGAGATGTCGCTGCCATATCCATAAAGTACCTTGCCGGGGCAAAGGATGAGTCTGTCAATGAATCCAAAAGTTTGTCAAGTCCTCTTTTGGGACAAAGAAAACATCCGCTTTCACGGTCCAATCCTCTCCTACGCTGGCCACGAAGTGAATGGATTCAAGTGGGACACACTCTTACCCATTTCGGTGCTAATACTCTTCCTAGGACTCAATATGGTCACAAGTCTGTCAGTCCATCAAGACTCTCATCACCCAACCTCTACGGACAAGACTATCTTTACAATCTAAGCAGATTTGTTTTTCCATTAAACTCTATCAACAATAATTTCAGCTATACCAATCATCTATGCACTCAATTCAGGACTTAGACTCAGTCATATATCATTCTCAGACATACAAGGCTCTAGACATCCCCTAAGTTCATTATTCAAGTCATTATAAAGAGGAAATTTTAAGGATCCAATCACAATCACATAGTAATGAAAATATACAATAAAAGTAAGCGAGATTATCATCACTTCATGATGTAAAATTATAGTTTAAGGAATTGAAAATAGACATTCAAGATAGTGTACAAGAATTAAAGCAATTATTTAAGAATTCAGAGCAAGTTTTCAAGAAACTTTCAAGAACTCCTAAATCAAGATTCTAGTCATGAATTCTGTCATCCTAACTCTATTTTTGAACATGGTAGGTCAATCCCATGCTTTTGATTAGCCTTTACATACCTGGGAATGACGAATCTTTGAAGAATCTTGAATTCTCCTCTGAAACCCTTGCTTTCTTATCCTTTTTCTCTCTTAGACAACGCGTAAAATTAATAGACTTAGAGTAGTTTATAGTTTAAAACCCCCTTTTGTACGAATTATACTTCCAAAATCATGTGGGGGATATAAAAATATGTCGAGAAAGACAAAATTGCCCTTCTTGAATTTTAAAAGAAAAATCTGCCCCCTCGTACACTAGTGCACGACACGCACTAGTGATTTTCTTTAGTTTTTTTTTGCAAATTCTCATTTTTTCGTAAATTTTTGGGAAAAGTATAAGTGTGGTTTCGCGTCCTCTTTACATCACGAAAGGGGTGCAGAAAACTCACTGTTTTAAGCTTACTTTGAAAAAATTAATTAATGTTCTTCGCGTTAAAGTCGAGTCGAGACCATTTTCTGAGTCAGTTTTCGCATTGATTGCAAATCCGGTCTCGAATTTTCCATTAGAGCTTGGGAAGATACGTTGTGCGCACGACCAAGTTTAGGGCATTTTAGTAATTTCATGGGGTGTTACATTATCTCACCTTTGGAATCATTCGTCCTCGAATGATGAGCAAAGGTCGTACAGGGACTCGAATAACCGCATAATTCATCTCATTCCTCACTCGGAAACACTCGAACTCTCACTATCCGTCATCTATCTATCTTTGTGTTAGGCTCATGAATATAGTAAAACAAGGCATCAACTTAATGGAAAAGGATACTCGAAATTGATAAGAATAGGAGTATTTACCTTCAACATCATCATCTATTAGCACGAATAGATGTGGGTATTTGAGTTTCGTCATCTCCTCAACTTCCCACCTAGCTTCTTCCACAATCTAATTCCTCCATAGGAATTTAACAGAGGTTATTTCTTTATTCCTCAGCTTGCGAACTTGTTGATCAATAATCTGCATAGGAACTTCTTCGTATGCTAAGCTGTCTCTCACACCCATACTCTCCACTGGAATCGCTAAGGCTGGATCCCCCAAACATTTCATTAACATAGATACGTGGAACACCGAGTGAACTCCATCTAGCTTGGAAGGTAAGTCTAACTCGTAGGCAACCTTCCTAATCCTTTTAACAATCTGGTATGGCCCGATGTAATGGGGACTCAACCTTCCCCTTCTTACCAAATCTCATGACACCCTTCATTGTTGACACTTTCAAGTACACCCAATCATCTACCTCGAACTCCAAGTCCCTTCTTCTCACATCTGTATATGACTTCTGACGACTCTGAGTTGTCTTTAACCTTTCTCGGATGACTTTCACCTTTTCCGTGGATTGTTGTATGAGGTCAGGGCCAATCAACTCAGCTTCGCCCACTCGAACCAGCCAATGGAGATCAACACCTCCTCCCGTATAATGCCTCATACAGGGCCATCTGAATGCTGGCATGATAACTATTATTATATGCAAACTCAATCAATGGTAAGTGATCATCCTATTTTCCTTTGAAATCCATAACGCATGCCCTCAACATATCCTCCAAAGTCTGGATAGTGCGCTCTGCCTGCCGGTCTATTTGAGGGTGAAAAGAGGTACTCAAATTCACCTTTGTACCCAATCCCTTCTGGAACGATCTCCAAAATTGTGAGGTGAATTGATCTTCTTTGTCTAAGATGATAGACAAGGGAACCCAATGCAACCTAACAATCTCCTGAACGTAAAGGAGAGCATACTTTTCAGCCTTATAGGTTGTCTTCACTGCCAAGAAGTGGGTTGATTTAGTCATCCTGTCTACGATCACCCAAATTAAATCATGCTGCTTTCTGGATCAGGGTAATCCCATGATGAAGTCCATGTTGATCACCTCCCATTTCCATTTCAGAATTTCAAAATTCTAAGCTAACCCACAAGGTTTCTGATGTTCAACTTTAACCTGTTGTCAATTGGGGCACTTGGAAACGAACTCGCAATATCTTTTTTCATCCCATTCCACCAATAGATTTCCCTCAAGTTGTGGTACATCTTGGTGGAGCCAGGATGAATGGAATTCCTCGTACTATGAGCTTCAACCACAATTTTGTCTCAAACACCATCAACATTAGGTACACATAATCTCCCTTGGTACCTCAATACCCCATCTACCCTTTTGTAAAAAACCATCACCTTTTGCTTGTGAAGCGCTTCTTTCAATTGGAGTAAGACAGGGTCTTGGTCTTGCTTTTCCTTCACCTCAGACATTAAGGATGAAGTGGAACCATTCTAAACATTGACCCCGCCTTCGTTGTTCTCCTCAATCTGCACTCCCAATCCAGCCAATCTATGCACTTCCTTGGGTAATTCCCTCGTCCCCTCTTCCACATGAGCAGTGCTACACATAGATATCCTGCTAAGAGCATCAATAAAAACGTTAGCTTACCTAGGTGGTAGAGGATGCTTATATCATAATCCTTAAACAACTCTAGCCACCTCCTCTGCCCAGGTTAAGATCTTTCTAACTGAACACGTACTGCAAACTCTTTTGGTCAGTCAACACGTCCATATGTACTCTATACAGATAGTGACGCTAGATTTTAAGTGCAAACACTACTGCTGCCAACTCAAGATCATGAGTCGGATAATTATTCTCATGAGTCTTAAGTTGTATGGAAGCATATGCTAACCTTCCCTCTCTATATAAGCACACACCCCAATCCAACTCTGGATACATCACTATATATCATAAAGTCATCCGTCCGGTCTGGCAATGTCAACACTGGTATTGTAATCAATCTAGCCTTTAACTCCCGAAAGCTTTTCTCACATGCCTCAGACCATTGAAACTTGGCCTTCTTCTGAGTCAGCTGTGTCATGGAGGCTGACAGAGAAGAGAAGCCATCCACAATTCTACGGTAGTACCCGGCCAAACCCAAGAAACCTCTTATTTCTATTGGAGAAGTTGGTCTTAGGCCAGTTTTTAACCGTCTCAATCTTTTGGGTATCCACCCGAATGCTATCTCCCGAAACAATATGGCCTAAGAAATCCATTGACTTGAGCCGAAACTCACACTTGGAGAATTTTGCATACAACTCATGATCTTTTAGTGTTTACAAAACAACTCTAAGGTGATTTGCATGCTCCTCTTCATTCCTCGAATACACTAGGATGTCATCAATAAACACAATCACGAACATGTCACGATACGATTTGAATACCCTGTTCATCAAGTCCATGAAAGTTGCAGGTGTATTTGTCAACCCAAAGGACATGACCAAGAACTCAAAATGGCCATACCATGTCCTAAAGGCTACCTTAGGAAGGTCACTGTCCCTCACCTTCAACTGATGGTAACCCCATCTGTGATCTATCTTGGAGAAACAAGTAGCACCCTGAAGTTGGTCAAAGATATCATCTATTCTAGGAAGAGGGTACTTATTCTTTATGGACACCTTGTTCAACTGTCGATAGTCTATACATATCCTCAACGACCCATATTTCTTACGCACGAATAGGATAGGAGCACCCCAAGGTGAGACACTAGGCTATATGAAACCTTTCTCTAACAAGTCTATCAATTCTTTCAACTCTGCCAGGGCCATTCTACAAGGTGGAATAGAGATAGGTTTGGTTTCGAGTAGAATATCAATCCCAAAGTCAATCTCCCTATCAGGAAGGACTCCTGGAAGATCATCAGGAAAGACCTCGGGAAACTCATTCACTATCAGGAGTGACTCAGGAGTGGGAGACTCAACATCATCAGACTTCACTCATACAAAGTGATAGATATAACCCTTAGATATCAACTTTCTAGCTCTAAGATAGGATGTGAACTTAGGGGCAACAAAACTCCTTTCTACTCTAAGACAGGCTCATTAGAAAATTGGAACTTACCCATCCAGGATCTACAAGTGACAGAAGCATAACATGCATGAAGCCAATCCATGCCCATTATTACATCGAAATCGACCATCTCCAACTCTACCAATTCAGCTAATGTGTCTTTATGATAGATAGACACCACACAATCCTTATAAACTCTCTCAGCTAAGATAAACTCTCCTGTAGGAATAGAGACAAAAAAGGGCTCAAGTAAACACTTAGGAAGAATACCAAATTCTCTAGCCATATAAGGAATTACAAAAGATAAGGTGGTAACCGGATCAATCAAGACATAGCAATCATAAGCAAAGACACAAAAGCAACTTGTGACAATATCTGCTGCAGTATCCTGCACCTGACGGTTACCTATAGCATAAAGGCAGTCTTCCCCACCTTCTGTACCTGTGCTAGTAGCACCTCTCTGCTGATTACCTGCTGGAGGTGCTGTCGAAGACTAAGCTCCACCTCTCCCCTCACCCCTTGCCTTACCTCCTTTTCTGGCACTTATAGCTGAAATGACCAGCCTGACCACAGGCATAACATACATCCTTGCTAATATGACACTCCCCCAGATGAAGCTTACAACACTTGCTGGAAGGTGACTTTCCCCTTTACCCTGGGTCACACTTCTTGAGAGTGGGCGCCCGGGGTACTGAAACTTTGAAAACTCTGAGATTTTTGATCATACTTGGTTGGTTGCACGGGCGCACTTGTTGTAGATGGTGCCGGATGTGATGGTCTCTTTTGAAAATGGGATTTATCACCTCTGTTCTATTTCTGAGGGCTAGGCTCATGTCCCGCTGACTTCGCCTTTCTACTCAAGTGTTCTTCTATATCCCCCTCTTATCTTCCTCTGCTGCTAAGAATACACCACAAGTCTAGAGATGTCCATACCAGGAATCAATAACGCCGCCTTGCACTCTCTCTACACATACCTAGCCAGGACAGACATAAACCTCCTCATCCTCTGCCTCATATCCTTCACCATCTCAAGAGCATACCTTGACAGTTTGATAAACTTAAGGATATACTCTTTCACAGTCATTCCTCCCTGCTTCATATTCACGAACTCACCCACCTTTGCTTCCCTCAACTCTTGAGGAAAGAAGTGATCAAGAAAGGCGGGTTTGAACTTATCCCATGTTACAGGCTCCGCATCCTCACCCCTACTCCCCTCCTACTAAGTGTACCATACATTAGCCACGTCCTTTAGCTGATAGGATGCAAGCTCAACTTCTTCCAGCTCATCTGCATGCATGGCCATTAGAACCTTATACATCTCATTAATAAAGTTCTGTGGGTCCTCCTCCACCCTCGACCCCGTGTACACTAGCAGGTTCATTCTCAGAAAGTCCCTGAGCTGAGTTGCATCTGAGGGCTCCTGTGAACTAGAACTAGGAGCCTGAGAACCGTGGCTATTTCCCTGGTAGGCAACTAACTGAGTCAGCATGGTGATGGCTCCTCTGAATTCTGCCTCAGTAGTGGGAGCTGGCTGGGGCTGAGCATGGGGCGCCCGAGGGACCTCAGCAGCCCTAGCGGGGTGTCCCCATCTTCTTGTCTTATTATGCATCGAAACCTCAGGTTGGGTGTTCTCAGTGACGGGAGCTGTAGTATCTCTTTGGGCGGCATTTTTTGTAAGCATAAAATGCACGAGTTAAGAGTAGAATTTCACAAGTTAGCTTCATAGCACAATTTCAGATCATAGAGAAGGGTAACACTTCCTAATGTCCTATAGCTTCCTTCTTATGAAGTATAGTGCACAACATACCATAAACAAGACTCTGCTAGACATGACTTCATAAACTCCCTAGGAAACTCAAACTCTGGGCCGTGATACCAAGTTGGGAGGGTACCCTAGACGTGACTGGCACACAGATACTATTGCTATCCCCCAAGCGGACCACTTAGTCCCTTTTCCATCGTTCAGTCAATTCATCAGCAGAAAAGAAATGATATAACGAATATAAATGTTATCCTATCAGTGGGCTCATACTATCTACATCAGCCTACCACAAGAAAATCGAATAGATATTGAAAATCTCAATATAAGGAAAAGTAGTATGAGGGAATAGAACCCTCAACATCAACATCAACATCTGCGCCTATATCTATGAAGCGGCTATACTATTATCTAAGACGGTACCACGACAAGCCATGGCTACCAACTATTAAATAAAAGACTCTCTAATCATAAAAATAAATATCCTCTGAATGCTGGGGAGGACTCACCACTATTAGGAATGAAGTGCTCTAAACCTCAACAATCTGGCTGCTGAAGTCTGTCTATCGAATATGCATCATAAAATGATGCGGGGCCAGAGGGGCGTTAGTACGTAGAATGCACTATATGTAAAACAGGCTAAGAAAAAGAAAACTATATAATTGACACTCATCAACCACTCAGCCTCACGTCAGATATAAGGGACAAGACTCTATCAACTCACTAGCTATCAAGCATCAAACCTTCACATCACATCAGAGTTCTATCATCAGGAAACCTATATGGGAGTTTCTATAACCGACAATCACTACCTATGAGCCAGTAGTGATACAACGAAGAGATGTCATTGCCACATCCTTGCAGTACCTTGCCGAGGCAAAGGAAGATTCTGTCAATGGATCCAAAAGTTTGTCAAGTCCTTTTTTTGGGGACAAAGGAAACATCCGCTTTCATGATCCCATCCTCTCCTACGCTGGCCACGTAGTTAATGGGTTCGAGTAGGATACACTCTTACCCATTTCGGTGCTAATACTCCTCACATGACTCAATATGCTTATAAGTCTATCATCTATCAAGAACTCTCATCACCCAACCTCTACGAACAAGACTATTTATCTAACCTAAGGTGATTTTTTTTATCCTATTCAACTCTATCAGCAATAATTTCAGTTATCTCAGCCATTCACGCACTCAATTCAGGACTCAGACTCGGTCAGACATCATTCTCAGACATTCAAGGCTCTAGACATCCCCTGAGTTCATTATTCAAGTCATCATAGAGAGGAAATTTTAAGGATCCAGTCATAATCACATTGTAATGAAAATGTACAGTAAAAGTAAGCATGATGATCATCATTTCATGATATAAAATTATAGTTTAAGGAACTAAAAACAGGCATTCAAGATAGTGTACAAGAATTAAAGCAATTATTCAAGAATTTGGAGGAATTTTTCAAGAAACTTTCAAGAACTCCTAAATCAAGATTCTATTCATGAATTCTGTCATCCTAACTCTATTTTGGCACATGGGAGGTTAATCCCATGCTTTTGGGTAGCCTTTACATACCTTAAAATGACGAATCTTTGAAGAATCTTAAATTCCCCTCTGAAACCCTTGCTTTCCTCTCCTTTTTGTCTCTTAGTCTTAGCGTAAAATTAATAGACTTAGAGTAGTTTTGAGTTTGAAAACCCCTTTTGTACGAATTATACTTCAAAAACAGTGTGGGGGATATAAAAATATGTTAGGAAGGACGAATTGCCCTTTCCAAATTTTAAAAGAAAAATTAGCTCCCACGTACATTAGTGCGCGATGCACACTAGTGATTTTCTTTAGTTTTTCACAAATTCTCTTTTTTTCGTAAATTTTCGAAAAAAGTATAAGTGCGGTTCTGCATCCTCTTCGCATCGCGGAAGGGGAGCGGAAACCTCACTATTTTAAGCTCACTTTGGAAAAATTAATTCGTGTTCTTTCACATTAAACTCGAGTTGAGGCCATTTTCAAACTCTATTTTTTCGCACTAATCACAAATCCGATCTCAGATTTTCCATTGGAGCTTGGGAAGATACGTTGAGTGCATGACCAAGTTTAGGGGCACTTTAGTAATTTCATGGGGTATTGAAAAAGCAATTTAAAATATACTAGCTCATCCTTCTGGAGTCGATAGGAAATGATGTCTGGCTAGAAATCATATTGTTCATGTTAACAAACAACTCAAAAGCTATAACAACAAGATATAGATGAAATACAGGGGAAATGAAGTAGAAAATCAATATGAAAACATTTTGGTTAGGAAAGAACAGAAATTTGATACATCTATTACATTAGATCTGTCACGCCTTGGGCAGGTACCCTCGGTGTGGCCGACACTTGAAGAACTATTATTGATTCCCTAAGGGAACCACCTGGACTTATCGTCACACCTTAATAGCGGAAGAATATTCAAATAAGAGTATCAAAGAAATTATAAAGATATCATAAAATAATCCCCAAATAAATGAAGTTTGGAATATAAAATACTCAATGGTACTCTTGTAATACCCGATGAAATTATCAAAATATCCCTAGAATAGAATCATATGCATAATGTGTATTCCCAAGCTATAATGAAAAATCTGAGAACAGATTCGCGATCAACACGAAAAATTGAGTGGGAAATGGTCTTGGTCGAATTTAGAGCAACTGAGTCAAAAGATAATTTTTCATAATTAATTACGAAACAGTGTCGGTGCATGCCCAAGGCTTGATGCGCTAGGGACACGGACCAACACTTGTATTTTTTTTAAAATTATTTTTGGTGAGAAATTTCGAACAGGAAATACACATGTCCGCACCTAGTCTGCGATGCGCACTGGGTATTTTCGGGATGAAATTTTCTCTTTTATTTTGAGGGGCATTCCAGTCAATTTTTAATCCTTCCTAAACTCAAAACATGATCAATTTAAATCATTTTGATGAGTAAATAGGGTCTTAAGCCCCATTCTAAGTCCTTTCACTGCGTTTGAAAGATTAGGGCTTGAGAGAAGAGAAGAGAAAAGCTTGATTGGGGGGAATTCAAGGAGAATTCCTGTAGATTGATCATTGAAGCTTCATCCCAAGTATGTAAGGCTAAACTAAAATCATGATATTTTTCTGTCATGTGCCCCATAGAAGGTCATAGATGAGTTGAGAGTCCATGAATCCCCACACATGATTGTTGAATGGTTTTTTTGAAGGTTTTCTTGAAATTTTGTTAATTATATTTATTTTCATGTTATGATGATCATCATACACTTATTTTTTAAAATTGAATACTTTTCATGAGATATTGTATAAACCTTATAGGTTATTTTGTGAAAGTATGCATGAATGAACCTAGGGATGGAATATAGAGCCTTGACTTGAGTATGTTGATTGGAATTTTCATGTGAGTATGAGGTTGAGTTAGTTGAGATTGATGATCCTATGAGTCTTCAATTGAGTTCTGTCTAAATGAATTCTTCTAATTGATGATCTGAGCCTCTGAGTTCTTGAATTAAGAATTAAGTTAATTAATATGAATTTAAGTCCCTAAAATAATATAGGACCTTTGAGTTTGAGTTAATGAAATAATGAGAGTCTCCATGAGACTAGTTGAGATGATGAACGCCTCCATGAGGCTACTTGAGATGATGAGGAGGATTCTTGTGAGCATTGAGTCTTGGGAGGAGTATTGAGCACCAAAATAAATAAAAGTGAGTCCCACTTGCACTCATTACCTACGCTGGCCCAATGTAGGAGTGGACTGAATCATTACATCTCATGGTCCCCTCTCGAGTTTACATCCCTAAAACAATAGATGATGACTGAGTCTAGATTCCCTATGGATCATACTCGCTCCTTACCTGGCAAGTATGGCATGATTGTGGCAACATCAACGTGATTGTTGTATTGGCTCATAAGTGATTGTTATCGATTAAGAGAACTCCCAGAAAGTTCCCACCTTGAGTACTCTGAGTCCAGATGAAATGAGATAAGTTGAGATGAGTCCTTTTGAGACTGGAGATGTTGATTGATAAGATTGTGAGCTAGTTCTTTCTACTGGCCTTTTTTATTTATGATACTATTTTGAGACTAGATGATAAGCTATGCCCATTTACTCTTCTTTTATCTCTGCTAATTAGTAGAATTTATGATTGAATAGATGTGATGAGGCCAAGTGGTTTGCTTAGAGACTAGTAATAGTCTCTAGGCGTCGGTTACTTCTAGGGTACCAACCTGGGGCATGACAAACTTGGTATCAGAGCATGAGTTCAAGTATCCTAGGGAGTCTATAAAGCTGTGTCTGGTGGAGTCTTCTTTATGGGTGTGTTGTTGACCACACTTGATAAGCAAGAGGCTATAGAACTTCAGGAATTGTTTCACTTCTTTCATGTTCTGAATCGTGCTATAGGGTTATGCTCTATGAAAGTTTTGTTTTAATTCGCGTGTTGCACGTTGCAGAATTATGATCATGCCTCCTAGAAGAGCCGCCAGAGGCAAGTATTGAAAAAAGAGTCAGGTACATCTAGAGCTTACTTAAATGCATGATTCATGTAAGTAATAGTGCACTCTTTCTAGTCACTCAACTTAGCATACTAATCGACTTCTCTCATACCTGGTGTAGTTGCTCTACCATTCTGATTGCTTTATCGCAGAGGATCTTATCTACAAGAGTGTGAACAATACTGTCTCTATTGGCTCGTGGATGAGGCATAGTCGAAAGGTTTAGAGCATCACATGAATGATCATGGATTTCTGAAGAAATAGCTCTATCGCACGATTCAGAATCTGAAAGAAGAGAAAATTTCCTAATGTCCTATAGCCTTCCTATTACGGATATGGCACGCTTTACACCAATAATAAGGACTCTACTAGACACGGCTTCATAGACTCCCTAAGACACTTGAACTTTGTACCCTAATACCAAGTTTGTCATGCTCTGAGAGGGTACCCTAGATGTAATCGACACTTAGAGACTTTTGTTAGTCCCCAATCGAACCACTTGGGCTCATCACATTCATTCAATTAATAAGCTCAGCACAATCAGCGGATGAATAAGGAAAGTATTGGGCAAATCTCCTCTAGTCTCAAAATAATATCAATAAATAAAAGGGCTAGTGGAAAGAACTAGCTCAATAAGTCTTAACATCAGCATTCGACTCTAGTCTATGAAGCCTCTATGACTATCAAGTGGTGCCCATGACAAATCCCTGGCTACCTCAAAATAAAGTAAAGTTGATCAAATCTAACTCTAAAAGCAAGATGAAAATAAATGTAATGATTCCTTCGAAGAAGGGGAGGCTCATCAATCAGCTGAATGTCGTAGACCCTCAATGATGCACCGGTTGATGATCCTTAATCCATATATCTGTATCATGAAATGATGAAGCACCGAGTGGCACTAGTACGTGGAATGTATGGTTTGTAAAACAACTGAATAAAAACAAAAACAGGTAGAATAATATGGTACTACATCACCTCAGAGATAATAACCAGTCAAAATGTCAAATGTCTACCTAAAGCAAGAATAAAGAGTAGACAATGACTCATCAACATCAATTAAGACTTATACCATCATATCAACATCAGAGTAGCATCAAGATTAAACCTATCTGGGAGTTTTTCTAACTGACAACCATCACCTATGATCTAGTGATGATAATAAAGTGATGTTTTTGTCATATCCGTCCAGTACCTTTTCAGGGTAGAGGACGTGTCTATCGGTGGATCCATAATTCTATCAAGTCTCCTTTGGGACTAATGAAACATTCGTTTTCGTGGTCCAATCGTCTGCTATGCTGGCCACATAGTTAATTAGTGTGAGTGGTACTCATTTTTACTCATTTCGTTGCTCAATACTCCTCCTAGGACTCAACATGCTTATAAGCTATCAAACATTCAAGATTTCTCATCATTTAGTCTCTTTGGGAAAAAGAACATCAACTCATCTCATCAACCATTAAATCAATGGATTAGGAACATTCTTTTTAAGATCAAGTTCAACCTCTTTAAGACTCTGGATACCAATCTCATCAACATCATTATCAACACATTCAATTCAGGACCAGAGCCATAACAACAAGCACATTTACGTCATCAAGACTCTAGACTCATCTCCTAAGTTCATTCTGGCATACTTTCAAAGGTTAACATATAGGGTTATACAATATCCCTTGAAATATATTCAATTAAAAAAAAATAAATTTATGATGATCATCAACGTATGAAAATACATGTAAGTAATACAGTTTTCAAGAATTTAATCAAGATAATACTTCAAGACATTATGTATGGGGAATCATGGACTCTTAAATCATCTATGACCATTTATGGGACATATGGAAGAACAATCCCATGATTTTAGTTTAGCCTTGCATACTTAGAAAGTTGATATTACAATTGAAATTTGATTAATAATAGCTTTCTTGGAGAAAATCCCCGATCTCAATAGTTTTTTTTATAGTGGAAGAACTTGGAAAGACATTGTTTGAAATGCTTCTTTTTGATTCTTGAATGCTTGATTCAGAATATTTATAGTTGTTGATGAAGAACCCTAATTCTTGGGAAAGAAGAATCATAAAATCCTTTCTTGGGATTTTTGAATTTGTTATCTTGAAACCCTTGGTTATCATTTAAGATTCTAATTAGAGATTCATGAGCAGATGAAGAAATTTGGGTTGAGTAGATTAAAATTTATGAAGAATAACTTACCTTGAGGATGAATCTTGAAAGCTAATCTTAACTTGATGACTTTCTTGATGATTCTTGAGCGTTTATGTTTAGGAGTGAAGGAGATGGTTTTTAATTATGAAAACTGACGTTTTATGGGTTTTAGGACCTTAAATAGCCCCCCAAAGGTTTTAGCATAAAAGTACCCTCAAAATAAAATGAAAAAAATTTCATTAGCTTATATAGTAAGGGTCTACATCTGGTCGGCGACGCGCTCTGGGCGCGGACCTTCAGATAACTCTGCACTCTTTCACTAAAATGGTCATAACTTTCTACTCCAAACTCCAATTAAGGCAAAATTAGATGTGATGGAAAGCTAATTCGAATATATTCGATTTGATATATTATGGGTCCCCTAACTCATTATACTTTAGGAGATATGGTCGTTTGAACTTGACCCTTCTATCTACTCGTACGAAAACTTATTTGGTAGAAATTCTTTGGACTTGGTTTGATATAAAAGATCCATTATACTCCTTTATTTAACTAAGGAGGAGTTGGGAAATTTTTGAAATACTCCTATTAAATGAAAGAAAACCTCGGAATTTACATAGGTCCATGACGCGCCTCGGGCACGGACCAGTGTATTTTCTTTCAAAAATCCTCCAAACGAGTTTTAAATTTCCATAGAAAATTCTTTAAAAAAATAAGTGTAAGTGCGCATCCCAGGAGCATCATTCCCTAGGCACGCATCAACACTGTTTTCTGATTTAATTACAAAAAATTATCTTTTTACTCGATCGCTCTAAAATTCGACTGAGACCACTGTCCCACTCAATTTTTCATGCTGATCACAAATCTAGTCTTGGATTGTCCATAGGAGTTTGGGAAGATGCATTATGCACATGATTCTATTCTAGAGATATTTTAGTAACTTTATCGGGTGTTACAATTGTAACATGTTTGACCTCTACTAGTGAGCTTAGCTTGAACATGAAGGTAAAATAGTAATCATGCTTGACCCCTCAAATAGACATAATTTGCACACAAGAGGGTAGAATTATAGAATAAGTCTCAACTTGTCTGTTGTAAATCATAGAAACCTTTCATGAGTTTAATACATGCTTGGAAGCCCATAATTATCATGAAAACACTTGATTTGCAAATCATGCAATAATTCATCATCAACTTAAAAATCCTTGTCATGTAGTTTCTTCAAACTTGGTGGGTACATGGACACATGCTCAAGATCATGCAACTAGATTGTATAAAATATGAAAGAGTGAGATTAAATCACTTTAAAGTCATGCAAACCAACCCGCCAACATCGTAGTAAAACCTTTAATTTGAGTATCATGAAATTCATCTCAAAAGTTCACAATATTTCATAATTTTCATAGTTCACATCATGTATAGCTTCAGTAGATAAAAATCAACTCATGGAATAAGCTTTCAATAGGTATTCATGCATAGTCAATCAATACTTGATAAAATCAAATATAACTCATATGTATAATGCATAATAGGAAGTACCCATGAAGGATTAAATCTTGAAATCATGATGTTTCATACAAGAAAGGGTTGGGCTCCATATTATTCATAATATTGATAACATTCTTATGAACTCATAACATGCTTAATTTCCCTTCAACATTAACAACGTGCATAAGTCACATGTCTTACCATAAAGCCTTCATCACATAAGAGATTTTCCATATAACTAGTCAAAACATGGTGGGTATATGTATTTAAGCTTAAAATTATAGAATTCAAGAGTAAGGAACATGAGAGGGATAAATTAAAGTCATTTAAGAAGTCAAACAACCCACCAACATACTTGCAAAACTCCTATTTGGGTACCATTCACCAATTCATAATATTTTTCAAGTCTTTCAAGGTGCCATAACTTACAAAGTTTTAATGTAATAAATATATCATAATCTCAATCATTAGTAGGAGCCTATGCGTCAATAAATCAATAACCAACAAATTTCTCACATTTTTCATGTAATGGAGTGATAATAAAAAATACCATAAAGAATTAGCCATTAGAATCAAGAAATTTAATAAAATTAATTTTGGGGATCCATGGGTCAAAAGACTCATGGATGAAGACCCACATACCTTAATCTTGGAGTTTTCTTGAAGAAGTACTTGAGGAAAACTTGAAGGTTGAATTGAGTTCTTTAAATCTAAAATAATTTTTTGAGATTTTTGAATTTTAATGAGATAGTTAATGATGTTTTGAATAGGATTTTGAGAGATATTTGAGAGCTTTTGGTGTAAAAAATGGTAAGGCATGAGTGTTTTCCGTCAATATAGGCAATTGGGTTATTACCCAATTTCCCCCAAGTAAAGAGAAAAATTTTGAACTAGGTCGCGACAGGTCCGCGTCGTGGCCTGGGCGTATACAATTACTCTTTTATGAAATTTCACGAAAAAAATTATTTTTTTGATAGGAGCAACCTATACCTTGTAGGTAACCATTTTCCCAACAATTTTGCCCTCTGAACAAGAATATGCAGTCGGATTTGTGAAATTCTATACGGATTTTAAGATATTTAAAAAATGCATCATAGGATCTTTTTGAGCTACATTAAGGGGTGTTTCATGGCGGTCAAGTTGAATCGCGTGTGGGGGTCAAGTAATAGGCCTTCTACAAAAAGCTCGGGTACTGTCGGTATAAGTTTGGGCAAGCAAAGATAAATAAGGAGATCATGCAAGCACTTGCTCGAAATTATACCAACATGGAGGTGCTAATAAAGCAGACGCGGGAACTAGATAGTTCTAGAAGCAACCATGAAGGTTACCACGACAGGCAGAGGGGACGGGAAAGATATGCATACTGGGATCGCAAAGATGGCTACAGGAATGGTCGTTGTGTGCATCCCCACAATCGTGATATGGGTGCCCATAATCCCAGGGTTGAGGAGATGCTTAACCAACTGTTGAGGATGGTTGACACACAGGATGAGACTTTGAGGGGGATTAAGTCTGATAACTCTAACATAAATCAAAAGATCAAATCTCATTTTGTCGCTATCAAATGGCTGGAACAACAGTTCGGTCAAGTATCAACTCAATTCAATCAATGTTAAAAGGGACACTGCCCAACAACACAATACAAAATCTAAAGAATATGGAACGGTGTAAGATAGTTATTACTCGTGGTGATGAGAGCACCACTGATCCTTCCACAACAGTTATATATTACAAATAAATAAGTTATTCTATTCATAGTCTTATATATTTTATTTTCTTGGTAATTTATTGATTAGCAATATATAAAACTGTAAACACCTCTATTTGGGTGTAAAAATTTATAAAAATATCTCTTAAGATAAAAAATGACTTTTGATTTGTGTACTAACAACTTTCACTTTGTACAGTATCACTACATCATATTCTTATATCTATTCTATTTTAAGAGAACTAGCAATTAGATTTGCAAATATATGAATAATTTAACTTGCATTATTTAACTAGTTTTGAAAAAAAATAGATTATAAAAAATATTTTTCAAAATAATAATAATAATAATAATAATAACAACAACAACAACAACAACAACAACAACAACAACAACAACAACAATAACAACAACAACAACAACAACAACAACAACAACAACAATAACAACAACAACAACAATAACTATCTACAATATAGTAGGTGATAAAACTAGTATCAGCAGCTAACAAACATATTTTGGCAGCCCAATCTCATAAAAAATAACATACGGGTAGCAAGCGTGTAGTTATCAACCTGCGCATTTTCTTTCAACCTTTCCACCTCTAATCATGTTTTCTAATACACATTCTTATATACCTATCTTGTGCCGCCTGTTTTAGTACCATAACAGTCTCACAACAGCCCAAAAAGCACAACACGTAACAATTACACAAAACATACAAGTGGGTAGCATAACATTGCATTCCTTCACTACATTTCAACGTTAACCATTCCAAACCTGTATCAACTTCAACCAAATTGTTCCCAATACATTTATGCATAAAACACAGTCCTAAAATAGTCTCAAAATAGTTCCCAAAATAGGTAGAGGACGTGAGGTAATAGTCCTTAATTAATCAGCCCACAATTTTTACAAACACCACACTTAGGACAACACACTAACCCTCGATTATTTACATAGAACAAAATAGTACCATGACCTTGATACATCATTACAGAACTGAACCTTATTAAAATATAAACCTTACTTCATAATCCAGCCAATCAAGAAAAAAAAAGTCTCCAATTAAACAATAAAAGTATACAACAACCTTTGGAACACATGTTGTCCAAAGATTTCAGCATAAATATAACCAGCCTAGTCTCTTGCTTTTCATAAGAAAACCATACTAAACATATAAATATTTTTAATTACATTTATCCTTAAGGTGTAGGACTTCTCCAATAACCCTAAAAGACTCCTTGTGGCTGCTTTGCAAAGTCAAGAAAGTGTAAAGAGAAGGCTTTGTAAAAGCTGAATTTTTTTCCAAGTTTAATATGACTTAAAGGTGCTACTTGTAAGCCCTTTTAAAAAGATACTTTTGGCCAACTTTCTCTTGGATTTTTATCCTTATTTTATCAAGGTGGTGATGCAGCAGTTTGGACTTTTAACTTGGGCCTAAATGGGTTGCAAATTGATTGGCTTTGGTAGCCAATTTTCCTAATTTCTCTTCACTTAGTTTGAGCCCAATTAGTCAAGTGGCTTGTGATGTGGTTGGACCCTTTTATTGTTCATATTGGGCTGTAAATATTATCCATTTATGATGCTAAAACGTGAGCTAAAGTTACACTCTTAACACGAAATTTATTCATTATCAGACTTGGACAGATTCGATGTCGATTCTCATCTCCGTTTAGCTGGTAAATTTAAGCTAAGGAAGTAGGTGACTCACCTACTAGCTTCCTAAGTCCTACAAGCACCTTACTTCTTTCACTTTGTTTAAGTCCACAATCTTCTTAATTTGACTTAAAAATTATATACACTCACTCGTCTTAAACGTTAAATGTACACATCGCCCTCTAATTTGAGATTCAACCACTTTTAAAAATTGGCGCTAATTTGACCAAACCCTATCATGTTTCATTTTCATAACACTTGTACACGTGAGATGTGGGGTGTTACATGCTCCTCCCTAGGAACATTCGTCCTTGAATGTTAGCACAATTGGATAGCTTAACCAAGTTTAAACCTTTACTTAAATAAACTTTTGACAACACACTAAGTATTCAATCACACGTACATATTAGTGTCCCAACTATGTATGTTGGACTTCCTCTTCAGCTTCAAATAAGTAAGGATATTTTAATTTCATCACGTCCTTGGCCTCCCATGTTATCTCTTCTGCTTGCTGATTTCTCCAAATTACTTTTACTAAAGCTATTTCTTTATTCCTTAACTTCTTAACTTGACGATCTAGAATAACAATAGATAACTCTTCATAGGTAAGATTTTCTGTACATCTTCAATAGGAGTAATACGAAATGGGTCACCACAAGCCAAAAGGAAATGCATATGACTAGGCCATTGGGGCCATGTTGTCTAAAGTACGAGACATGATCACACTTTAATTTACATAGTCTGCAAAGCCTCTAGATAAGGAAAAATATATGATAAGGGTCGGGACAGGCCCCACCTCGACTAACTATCCAATACAAAAATATAAGCTCTAGACAGAAAAAGCTCAGAAGCAACCTGAAGCTTGGTAAAAACAACTTGATATCCTGTACTCCTACTGGGAGAGCTATTAACACCTGTACTTGCAGCATGAAATGCAAGTCACCCATAAGGAACGTCAGTACGAGACAATGCACTGAATCTGTAAGGCAGGAAATACTGTATATGAAGTAACAACTCAAATGAAACTATACGCTGGTGTAAGGGTAAGAGACCACCTTTAGTTATACTGTAGAATCATGTACTTTATTTTCTTTTTATTAGTTTACCTTTACTATATAATCTATGCACAACATGTAATACAAATAGTCAGCTGATCAGTGGTAAATCTATATCTGGATCGGCCCTTGCTAGGCTTTTTCTTTCACCCCTAGGGCTACCCCCTGTAATAGGATCGACCCTGGCTAGGTGATTCTTCGACCCCTCGGGTTACCACCCATCAATAAGCAATATACTTTATCTTTTATTTACCTTTGAGATGATTCTTTTGGTGGTCATAATATTTGAGCCGTAGGACCGTAAATGTAGCGTGTGACATGTAAATAATCATAAAAGACAATACGACAATGAAAAGAACAGGTTACACCAATAATAAAATGCATAAGAGATGAAACAACTCATGAACTTTGTCTAGTAGAAAGAATTCGTGTATTTTTGTATCCAAGTATGTATGCAGATTTGCAAATGACTATGTATGGGAGCATATGAACATGTGAAAGAATGGAGACATGGTTATTAGCTATGTTGGAGTCGGTAAGTGCGTTTATGTGCCAAGGAAGCATCTAGATTTCATACCAATGTAATACGAAATCGAGTAGCCTTGCATACCTCGCTGTACGAATAATAATAATAATAATAATAATAATAATAATAATAATAATAATAATAATAATAATAATAATAATAATAATAA
>JAABOM020120568.1:0-22629 GCA_011800125.2 Solanum clarkiae | reverse complement strand
AAGTCGTTTCAAAAGGATTTTATTTTTATCAATTATCCTAGTTTAGTTATGAATTATTTTTAGATTCAATTAGTCAATAGTTTAATTGAATTATTTCCTTTTGATAATTTTAAGAAGCTCTTTAATCAATTTATATCAATTCGTTTTATAGTCAAAGTTAATTTAATATGGCTACTTTTTAATTTCTAATTAGCCATAGTTGCAATTTAAATGACTAAATCTTCAATAATATTTTCCTATCCTTAATCTCATTTTTCATACCAAAAATGGTGCATTTTTGGACAAAAAATACGGCCCAATTTCCTCATACCCAGTCCACTCCCCTTAATTTGTTAATCCCATCAGCACATACATATTATACTCTTGCCCCCACTCACGCATCTTTTTCAATTTAATTTCATCCCATGCGCACATATTTTTTCTTTTTAATCTCACCCCACATGCAAATCCTCTCTCCTCCATCTCCTTCACAACAAAACGACAATGGCAAGCAGCAGCAAAGCAGCGAGAAGCAACTTAAATGCAGCAGCAAAGCTGCAATGCTAGTGTGCCCCTTTTACCCATTCCCAACGTTTGAATTTTGAATTTCAATTTGAACCTCATTTTCCTACAATATCCCCCCAAAACTCATTAAAATTTCTATATAAATACTCTCTTTTGGGGACTGAAAAAAGGGGGATATTTTGGGTGGTTTATCCTCTTTGAAAATACACCATTTTACTCAAGGATATAAGATTTCTAAGAACTCGAGAGCAAGAGTCTATAGTAAAGGATTTTGTTCAGTTGATTGGGTTTATCCGCGGTGGTGGAAGCATTTCTAGCAATCTCATCGTCGTCTCAACTTTGCTGCTCCACCGAAGGCAAATTCCTTTCTTAATCTTGATCATTTCTTCGGGATAATTTATGGACTTATGTAGTCAAAACTTGTTGAATGATAATATATATTGTAAAGTTATTTTCTAGTTAAGTCTAGTATAACTTTGTCATGCCCCGGGAGGGTACCCTAGACGTGGCCGGCATTTAGAGACTATTGCTAGTCTCCAAGTGAACCACTTGGTCTCATGACAGTCATTGAAACATCTAATACAACGGAAAACATTGGGATATGTAAAATAAGACAGTAGGCAACTTCGTTACTTCTATATCAATGCAAAAGGGCCATAGGCCCATAAGATCAATATCAACGTCTATGTCATAATAGCAGATTTAGGAAACTCAATTTACAGAGGGAAAGATCCTAACATCAAATCATCATCTCTATTCTATGAAACCTCTACAGTCTAGAATGGTACCATGACAGGCCATGGCTACCACAAACTCGAAAGGACCAACTCTAGACATATGAAAGATAATAAAGGATATCCTCCGAAAATTGAGGAGGACTCACCAATCTCTGGAAGTAGCGAACTCTGAACTTCAACAGTGTATCTGCTGAAGTCCTCTATCTCCTATATCTGCATCATGAAACAATGCAACTCCAAGTGGTGTCAATACGTGGAATGTACGATATAATGGATGAATGAAACAATATTGATAGAAATAACACGGAATAACATCAACTCATAAGATACTCACTTAGAATGTTCAATGTCCATCTAAGTTAAGGATAAAGAGTGGACAATGACTCATCAACATCTGTCAAAGCTCATATCATCAATTCAACATCAGAGCACTCTCACTGAGTAACCTATCTGAGAGTTTCTCTGACCTACAATAATCACCTATGAGGCGGTGATGATATAACGATCCGATGTCATTGTCCCATCTATCCAGTACCTTTCCGGAATAAAGGACATGCGATCAGTGGATCCACAAGTAAAGAACATCAATTCCTATTTAGGGACTAAGGAAACATCCTATTTTACAGTTCAATCTTCTCCTACACTGGCCATGTAGTTAATGAATGCGAGTGGGACTTAATCTCACTCAATTTCGTTCTTGATACTCCTCCCAGGACTCAATGGTCATAGGACTCATCCATTTCAATCAAATTATCTCAATTAGCCTCGGGGAGGCTCTCATCATGCAATTAGTCTCATAGAGAATCTCATCGTCTCATCAATCAATGCCTCAATCAATAGGTCAAGGCTTAGATCAATCATTAGGGAACAATCAAATAGACAAATTATTAGAGATCATTTATGGATATTCACAAGACCATCAAGTTTTATCAACCTATTATCATGCTCACATCACAATCACAATCAACTTTCTCGAATCCAGGCTCTAAAATCAATCCTTAAGTTCATTCATGCATGCTTTCAAAACGTTAACATGTAGGATTTATACAATATCTCATGAAAAGTATTCAATTCAAAAAAAACAAATTTATGATGATCATCGACATATGAAAATACATGTAAAATTAGTTTTCAAGAAATTAATCGATATAATATTTCAAGAATCATGTATGGGGACTCATGGACTTTCAACTCTTTTATTAGCATCTATGGGACATATGGGAGAATAATCCCACGCTTTAAATTAGCCTTACATACTTGGATTGAAGCTTTGGACAATCAATCTCAAGAAACTCTCTTCGAACTCCTCAATTTTTTACTTCGCTTCTCTCCTCCGTAGCCCTAGAATTTTTCAAGGACTTAGAAGGTACTTAAAATAGGGTTTAAAACCTTTTTTACTCTTAAAATGACTCTTTTTTGTCATATATTAAGTCTAGGAGGTCTTTAGAAAGGTCTGGAATGCCCCTTACGAAATTCGAAAAAAGTTCATCTTAGGACATGGGGTCTGCTACATGGACTGTGTAATTGTTTGGTATTTTTCACTGAAAATTCTCCAAACGACGTTTCTAATCTCGTAGAAAATTTTTGGGACAAAGCTTAATGTTTATCAGCGGCACGTTGTTCACGTTTTAGTATAAAAAAATTTATCCTTTGATCTGGTTTCTCTATATATCAACTGAGACCACTTTGTCACTTAATTTTCCATGTTGATCTCAAATCCGATTTCTGATTTTCCATCAGAGCATTGGAAAACACGTTATGTGCACATCTCTATTCTATGGGTATTTTGGAAATTTTATAGGGTGTCACATTATCTTCCCCTTGGGATCATTCATCCTCAAATGATGAGTAAGCTAGTAGATTAATCAAGGCACGCATACACTCAAGAACTCACATACTTCAACTCAAGGGTGAACATCAACTCAAGAATAGAAAACTCAACCAATTAGAGAACATCATCATCTAAATCTTATGGCTCTTATCAAGTGTCACTGCACACGCTTACTATGGTAAAGCCTAATTCGAAGTCACCATGTGCTACCTCGTAAACTAATCATACTTTCATAATCTATCTTGTAAGATTCTCATTATATACCTTTTGATATTCTCACCATCTAGCATGAATTAGATATTAGAACTAAAACAACTCGAATCATTTAGGCACCTCGACAATCTGTTAATCGAACTCAAGTAGAAAATCATCAACTCTAATGAAGAATGGGACCATCAAGATACATAAGACTCAATGGGTAACTCTCAAGCTTAGCATCTCATCTTGACTATGCTTCCCTTCATGGCACCTCATAATTAGCTCCTATTAAATCTCTGCCTAACCACAGCTTGTTATTTCGTTTCGAGCCTAATTCTAAGCCCCAAAGTACTATTTATAACATGATCATGCTCACACCAAGTAAATCCTCAAAACTCATGCTCTATACCTTCTCAGGAATTTTCATCTAGAGAATACTACTCCTTTTCACTACTCTAACACATCTACCCAGAACACTCGCTCAAAAGTCGTCAAATAGTCTTCTCCAGTTACTCCTATAGTGACATCCCACATCCAAATATATCACTATAACCATTTCAACGATATCTAAGGATTATCAAGCTTACTTAACATTTCCACCTCCATTATTGAATGAGCTCTCACTCAGAGACACATCAACATGCTCTTTCCCAGAGACACTCTTAACCTACTCTTACTTATCTGTTGCACATCATGAGGTCTCATCTCTCTCTTCCTTCCTACCTCTATCCCTATATGACACAAGTTTAACACTGATATCACAATAAAGATACATTCACTCCTTCTTATCTACCCTCACTCTCAGTCTACTACTATCAACATCACAATTTGGACTTGGAGGAACTCATCATCTCCCCATTTTGGCGAAACCTCCATCTACTACCTCTCCATGCAAAGTAATCATGAATACCATCAAGAACTCAAATAGTCAGATACTCGAATACTTATTCTCAAGAATAGACTTATAACTGAAATATCTAGAATTTAAACTTTATCTCCAGGATTATTTTTAGGCACAAATACTATAAACGATTTGCATACTCAAGTACGTAGAGGCTCAAAAGGAACATCAACTCAAAGATAGGAACTCAAATCTATTATCACAATTCAGGAGCACCCATCATCTCCTATCACCCATAACTTGTCTACTATCCTCAACATTTCTATTAAGACTATCACTCAAAGAGCTTGGAATGAAAGATCATTAGCACGACTCAATCAAGAAATCTTATCTAAGGACATTCGTAATAAAGTACAATCTCACTCGTCTATCAAGACTCACTCTGAGTTCACAGAACGATACGTAATGTAAAACTCAGGTCATATCTCATTCAACATAGGACCACAAACTCTTGGATCAATGGGGTAAGATCATGATTAATGAATGAATTCATCGCTTCTTGTCCTCGAAACTGAACATGAATAGGAAGAAAAATGATGTGCATGGGACTAGGCCATAGGCATGGCAGTCGTATACCAGACGAGAATATACTATCACCTTAATCGAAGAATAAGGAACGTATGATATTGCAAGGAATTGAGGTCTCACCTCGATCAACTTATCTCTATCAAACTCAATATTTACTTAGATTCATCGTTTCCTAATCTCCCCTTTAGTTCTCAAGGTCCTCTCTCTAAATTTGTGAATCAATTTCCTTTACTAGGCTATAAGCATATACCTCCACACGGTCAAGGTATCATTATCCATAAGAATATCTTAAACTCTTCTGTTATGCTATAGTTGCATGCATATAACTAGCCACGAAGACTCTTTCGAACATTGTCACTCTTAGCCCCTTCCTGTCTCTATGGAAATCTCTCTATATTTGTTATTCTTATGACGTACTTAACGAATTCCAATAACTCTTACAATCTGACCTCATCTTCTTGCTGCAGGCTCGCAACATATATGCCCCCCATAAACTCATTTATATAAAACTTAGACTATCATGGAAAACTCATAATCATCTATCCATAAGCCTCAATCGACCTAGCTACTTCTGACGACAAAGATTACTTACATCAGCCCACTCCACATTAACAACTCAAAAATATTGTCTAGATTCTTATGGCAGTCATAAATTAGAGCTTCACACATCTTTATACAATCATGGATATATATCACAACCCTCTTCTTATCTATTAAGCTATCCTTGTCTCACTTATCTTACCTAAGGGGCACATGTACCCTTCCCATAGCATTGTTTCTATAATAACCCCAAATATTTCCTGAAAATGTGCCTCGGAAGTGCCCGAATCGTAATTTTCATATATCTCAAAATTTGTGCGCGATATTAAAAATCCAACTTCATATTCTTAATTATAGGGTCATTTTGAGTGGAAAATGGGTCTAACCCTGATTTAAGAGCAAACAATTAGCAATTTCAATTTTAGACAATTTTTGCAATTTTCCCCAAACATGTGTAAATTCAGCATCCGCGATAGGTCCATCTTGCAGACCATATGCAGACCTATGTAAAGTCTGCCTATTTGTTTTTCTTGTGGTCTAAGGCTCTTATGTCTTGGGGCTAAGTGTCCCCAAACGAGAATATACCTATACTTAGCCATTTCTCATCCTCATATCATTCTAAACATTTTTCATTACTCATTCAAATACTTAGCCAAATATTTTACTCATAAATTCAAGTCTCAAAACCCTCTCCAGGTCTAGGATTTTCTCTCAAGCTTCAATTCTCTATCTCCAATCTTCATCAAATTCATCTGCAAAGCTAAGGTATGTGGGTTTCGTTCATGGGTTCCTTTCACCCATGATGCCCAAGCTTCCTTTTCTTACAAATTGCACGATTTAAAGATGATTTACTCGTGGGTCTTATTTATTATAAAAATCATTACACACTATGTTGGGGTTTATGAAAGTGTGACTGTTTTGCTATGCTTTGGGCTATGAAACTAAGATCTATAGTGAGATTTGATGAATAGTTTTGATGTGTGTTGCTTGAGGGTGTTAGCAAGTATCTATTGATAGTTTTACATTGAATTGTCTAGCATGATTTCACTATTGAATTGCATGATTTTACAATAACACTAGACACCCTCTAAGTGTTTGATTAAATGTCCGATTATGGTTTCTCAAGGAATTGAAGGTCCAATGCATGTCTTATGAGTTGAATAACTAAACGATGATTTAATGATGATGGAATGATGATAAAAGTGATGTATGTATATGATGACTATAGGATGATGATAGAAATGTTTATATAAGTTGCTTTCACGAAGGAGTACCTATGGTGTGGCAAGTAGATTGTTGGATTTCCATGTTTGTTGTGCTCTTGAAATAATGGAGAAGGTCTTCCCTTGTTGTTGAAATGTAATGTTGTGATAAGCTAGTTCTGTGATACCTACCAAAAAGGCCATGCCATAAGGTAGAAAGACTAATGATCCCTACTGAAAAGATCATATCGTAAGGTATGGACCCCCTACCGAAAAGGTCATGTCATAAGGTAGAATAATTAATAGTTCCTACCGAAAAGATCATATCATAAGGTATGGACACCCTATTAAGAATTCCATGTGATATGGTAGAAAGACTAATGGTTTCAACCGAAAAGATCATATCGTAAAGTGTGGACATTCTATCAAAAAAGCCATGCTGCAAGGTAGAATGAATTATGGCTTCTACCCAAAAGATTAGATCGTAAAAAGTAGGGTACATCTTATACTACCTACCAAAAAGACTATATCGTATGGTAGGATGGTTGGTAACATTCTCTGAAAAGGTTATACCGTAAGGTGTGTGGGGGCCATATGGTCCATTACATAAAGATTAGTAAGAAAGATGTGAGTATGTATTCCATTTATGTTAACATCCCTTGATCATGATTTGCAAGCATGTTTTACCTTAAGCATTGATCATGCGTGTCATATTGATGTTACACCTGTCCTTTTTTATTGTGATACATTTCGACTACGTTGCCTATCCCTTGCTAGCATTGCATCCTACATACTTAGTACATTCAAATGTACTAATGCATACTTTATGCCTACATTATATTACCATGTAGGAACCGGCGTACCGCTTGATCATCCTGTTTCTCCACGTGGCTAGCACGATTGTCTTTTAAGCTAGTTGGTGAGTCCTACATTCCAGGGATGTTACTTATTATCTCTTTCTATGTAGTGAAACTATCTTTCTTTTATCTATACATTAACTATGAGGGTGATCCCGATTGCTTGTCTTGGCGCCCGAGTTGTTGGACATTATATGTATCTATGTTATGAGTCTTGACTCTCTTTATTCTTGATGTTATGATATGAAAGTTTATCCTTAGTCCCAATTAGTTTGCTTATGCTTATTTCTTATTGTCATTTTAATTGCTTCTGCGAACAAGGATGTGTAATGATATGAGGCTTGTTCGAGGTTCATTCGGGTCTCCCGTTCAATTGTCATGTCTATTCCCTAGGCTTATGTGGTGACAACTTCCTCACAAATGAACATCTTCATCTCGAACATACACTATGGAAAGCCTCTTAGAGCACATCTCCAACTATGACTATTACTATCACGATGTTGTCTCCTCTTTCACTCTACTCCTCAAAATTCAAGCTTAGGGTCTAACACTAACATGTGTATCTATCACACACCTCTTTAATATCACACCAACTTATAGCCACTAGGCAACAATTTTGGGGAACATAAGCCCACTAAAATCTCATAGCAAGTATTTATTCAGCATATCCCTTCCTTACAACTCATGTACCACTCCCCCATTTAGTCAGATCTCTTTATCTGGCTAAGTTCACAACTTGATGTGAGAACTCTCACTTAAAAATCATAGGACTAATTTATATGTATCACATTGAAAGAACTCTTTCCCCCTGTTCAATATTTACACTTCACCCTCAATAGTATGAATACTACAACACCTCAACATAAACTTCCTTCTAGTTTGACCACTCTTGTTCACATTCTAACAATAACTCTTTCTCTATACCTCGTCATGAAATATCAAATGGTACTTACTACTCTTTCGCCAAAACTTATTATGTAAATCGAATCATCACCCTATTACTACCTAATAGATAACTACTCTAGTCACAAGCCTCAATCATCTATCACTCCCACTATCTCGTCCTTTCCTTTATCAGCTCTTCTTGGAGGCATGATCGTAATTATGTAAATGCTTAACACATGAATTAAAAAAGATTTTTCCATAGAGTTTAATTCTATCGCATGACTCAGAATATGAAAGATGGGAATCTATTCCTAATGTCCTATAGCCTCCTGTTTATGAAGTATGGTGCACAATATACACAAAAACAAGAGTCTACTAGACACGACTTCGTAAACTCCCTAGAACTCTTGAACTCCATTCTCTGATACCAAGTTTTTCACACCTCGGAGGGTACCCTAGATGTGGCTGACACTTAGAGACTATTGCTAGTCCCCAAGTGAACCACTCGATCTTAAGACAATCATTCAATCATCTAATACATCGGAAAACAATGGGATAAATGAAATATTATAGTGGGAAGCTTTGATACTTCTACATCAGTAAAAGAGGATCATAGGCCAATAAGATCAATCTCAACATCTATGACATAATAGCAGATTTAGGAAACATAATTTAAAGAGGGAAAGACCCCAACATCAACTCATCGTCTCTAGTCTATAAAAGTTATACCTCTATAGTTTAGGATGCTACCATGACAAGCCATGGCTACCACAAACTTGAAAGGACTAACCCTAGACATACAAAAGATAATAAAGGATATCCTCCGAATGTTGGGGAGGACTCACCAATCTCTGGAACTATGAACTCTGAATCTCAATTGTGCATCTGCTGAGGTCCTCTATTTCTTGTATCTACATAATGAAATGATACAGGGCTGAGTGATTGTCAGTATATGGAATGTACGGTATGTAAAATGGCTAAATATAAATAATACAGGAAGAAATAACATGGAATAATATCAAATCATAAAATACTCACTCAGAATGACTATTGTCCATATAAGGTAAGGATAAAGAGTGGACAATGACTCATCATCACCAATCAAGACTCATACCATAAATTCAACATCAGAGTACTATCAGTGTAAAATCCATCTGGGAGTTTCTCTGACCTATAACCATCTTGTATGAGCCGGTGATAATACAGCAAAGCAATGTCGTTGCCGCATCCACCCAATATCTTGCCGGGGTAAAGGACATGGTGGCAGTGGATCCACAAGTAAAGAACATCAAGTTCTCTTTTGGGACTAAGGAAACCTTAAATTTTATGGTTCAATCCTCTCCTCTGCTAGTCACATAAATAATGATGCGAGTGGGACTTACTCTCACTCAATTCGGTGCTCGATACTCCTAAGACTCAATGCTCATAAGACTCATCCATCTAAATCAGCTTCGTGGAGGCTCACATTATTCAATTAGTGTCATAGAGATTCTCATCATCTCATTAATCAACACCTAAATGAATAGCTCAAGGATTAGATCAATCATTAGGGAACAATCAAATAGACAAATCATTAGAGATCTTTATGGATACTCACAGGATCATCAAGTTCTATCAACCTATCATCATGCTCACATCACAATCACAATCAACTTTCTTAAATCAAGGCTCTAATCTCAATTCCTAAGTTTATTCATGCATGCTTTCAAAAATTAACATATAGAATTTATGCAATATCTCATGAAAGTATTCAATTCAAAAAAATAAGTTTATAATGACCATCAACATATGCAAATACTTGTTAGCAATATAGTTTTCAAGAAATTAATCAAGATAATACTTCAAGAATCATGTATGGAGACTCATGGACTTTCAACTCTTCTTTTACCATCTATGGGGTACATGGGAGAACAATTTGATGCTTTACTTTAGAGAACAATCCCATGCTTTACTCAATGGATCGAAATTCAAGAATTTAGAGGAAATTCATTACAATCAACTCTCTCATCATCATCGAGCTGGAATACATGAGGATATTTTGCCTTCATGCCCTCTTCCACCTCCTAAGTAGCTTTTTCTATGAATTAGTTCCTGCACAATACTTTAACAGATGCAAACTCTTTAGTTCTCAACCTTCAAACCTGATGATCAAGGATCTAAACAAGAACTTCCTCATAACTCAAGTTGTCCCTCATTCTAATACTTTCAATAGGAACAACCAATTGTGGATCCCCCAAACACTTCTTGAGCATGGAAATGTGGAAAACTAGGTGAATGGCCACTAACTCTAACAATAACTCTAACTCATATGCCTCATTGCCCACTCTCTTTAGGATCTGATAAGGGCTAGTATACCTTGGGCTCAACATCCCTTTCTTTTCGAATCTCATCACACCCTTCATGGGCGACACTTTCAAATACACCAATCATTGACTTCAAACTCTAAGTCTTTCCTGTTAACGTCTGTATAAGACTTCTGTATACTTTGTGCAGTCCTCAACCTCGCTCGAATAATCTTCAAATTTTCCATAGCTTGAAAAATCAACTTTGAACCAATCTACTCTGTTTCACTTACTTCAAACCATCCAATTGGCTACTTACACTACCTCCATAAAGTGTCTAATATAGGGCCATCTAAACACTCGAATGGGAGCTGTTATTGTGGGCAAACTCAACCAGAGGCAAGTGGTCATCCTAATTACCCTTAAAGTCAACGGCGTAGGATATCAACATATCCTCCAAGGAATGAATAGTGCATTCTTCCTGATCATTCATCTTAGGGTGGAAAGTTATGCTAAGGAGCACCTTCGTACCTAAGTTTTTCTGAAATGATCTTCAAAACTGAGTGGTGAATTGATCTTCTCTATCTGAGATAATAGATGTGGGAACTCTAAGAAATTTAATGATCTCCCTTATATATAACCGAGAATAATCATCTGTAGTATCAGTAGTCTTGATTGCCAAAAAGTTAGTAGACTTAGTCATCTTGTCAACTATCACCCAAGTCGAATCATGCTATCTATGAGGCCTCGGTAAACCCTTGACAAAGTCTATGTTGATCATCTCCTATTTTCACTCTGGAATCTCAAAGTTCTGAGCTACTTTACATGACCTTTGGTGGTCAACTTTAACTTGATGGCAATTTGGGCACTTGGAAACAAATTTGGCAATATCTCTTTCCATTCCACTCTACCAATATACTTTTCTCAAGTCATGGTACATCTTAGTAGATCCTGGGTGGATGGAATATTTGGAACTATGGTCTTCTACTATGATCTTCCCTCGAACACCATCAACATCTAGAACACACAATCTTCCTTGATATCCCAATACTCCATCTCTCCCTTTGGTGAAAGCCACTATTTTTTGCTTATGCACATCTTCCTTTAGCTATAATAAGACCAGTTCATGATCTTGTTTATTCTTCATCTCTATGACTAAAGAAGATGTAGAACTATTATGTACAAGGACTCCTCCTTCACTTGATTCATCTAATTGAACTCCCAACCGGGCCAGTCTGTGAACCTCTCTGGCTAACTTTCTCCTTTCATCTTCTACATGGGCAGTGGTTCCCTGGACAAACTGCTTAGAGCATCAGTAACTACATTAGCTTTACTTGCGTGATAGAGAATGCTTATGTTGCAGTCTTTGAGCAAATCAAGCCATCTACTCTGCCTCAAGTTGAGCTCTTTCTGTGTGAAGGCGTATTGCAGCCTCTTGTGGTCGGTGAATACATCAACATGTGCTCCATATAAATATTGGCGCCATATCTTGAGAGAAAACACCACTGCTTCCAACTCCAAGGCATGGATGTAACAATTCTTTTAATGCACCTTAGGCTATCTAGAAGCATAGGCGATAACCTTTCCCTTCTACATCAACATATATCCCAATCCTACCCTTGAAGCATCACAGTAGATAACAAATCCATCTATTCAATCAACCAAGGTCAACACTAGTGCGCTAGTTGACCTCATCTTTAGCTCTTGGAAGCTTTTCTCCCACTCATCAAACCATTAAAACTTGACCTTCTTCTGAGTCAATTTGGCCAACAATGCGAGCATGGAAGAAAATCCCTCAACAAACCTTTGGTAATAGCCGGTTAATCCCAAGAAGCTTCTTATCTCTGTTGGTGAGGTTGGTCTTGGCCAATTTTTTACTGCTTTAATCCTTTGGTATCCACTCAAATTCCATCTCTAGAAATCACATGACCTAAGAAAGCCATAGATGTGAGCGAAAATTCACACTTGGAGAACTACTCATATAAGACATTGTATCGGAGTGATCGCAAAGTGATCCTAAGATGATTGTCATGCTCCTTCTTATCTCTAGAGTACACCAAAATGTCATTAATAATCACAATAACAAACATGTAGAGATATTTTCTGAACACTCTATTTATCAAATCTAGGTTGCAGGTGCATTAGTCAATACAATAGACATGACCAAGAACTCAAAATGACCATATCGAGTCCTAAAGATGTCTTCAGGATGTCACATTCTCTCACTTTCAACTGATGATAGCCAAATCTGAGGTCTATCTTAGAGAACACAGTGGTACCCTGAAGTTGGTGGAACAAATCATCAATCCTCGAAAGGGGGATACTTATTCTTAGTATTCACTTTATTCAATTGATGGTAATCAATACATATCCTTAAGGAACCAACCTTCTTTCGCACGAACAAGACTAGAGCACCCCATGGAGAGACACTTGGCCTTATGAATCCTTTCTCTAACAAGTCTTTCAACTACTCCTTCAACTCTTTTAACTCAGCAGAGGCCATCCTATATGGCGAAATCGAGATAGGCTGGCTGTCAGGAAGAACATCAATTCCGAAATCAATCTCCCTATCATGAGGGACTCCAGGAAGATCCTCAGGAAATATGTGAGGAAAATCACTCACGATGGGGACAAACTCAAGAGTAGGGACCTTAACATCATTAGATTTAACTCACACAAGGTGATAGATACATCCTTTTGAGATTAGTTTTTTGGCCTTGAGGTAAGATATAAACTTAACCTTTGGCACAACAAAATATATTTTCTACTTAATAATAGGCTCATTCGAAAATTGGAATTTGACAGTCTGAGTTTGGCAATCAACAGAAGTATAGCAGGCGTGAAGCCGATCCATACCAAGGATCATGTCGAAATCAACATCTCCAACTCAATCAAATCAACAAGGTGTCACTATGATAGATAGACACCACAAAATCTCTACAGATTTTATCAGCTCGAATGGACTCACCAACAGGAGTAGAAATAGAAAATGGCTCAAGCAAACATTCAGGAAGAATCTCAAATCTACTCACCATATATGGCATCACAAAAAAGCAAGTCGCACCCGGATCAAGTAAAGCATAGCAAGGAAAGGTAAAGACTCAAAGCATACCCACCACAACTATGTTGCAACATCCTAATCCTATTGGTTGCCCATGGCATACAGACAGTTTGTCCCACTGCCTGATCCTGGTGCAACACCTCTTTGATTACCCCTCGCTGGTGGTGCTATAGTATAAGTCTGGGCCTGATTGCCCCATATCGGACAATCCCTCTGAAAATGACCTGATTGGCCATAATTGTAGCAAGCATTTCCTCCATCTTTACACTCTTCCAAATGCATCCTGCCACATTTCCCACAAGGTGGCTTCCCTTTAGATCCAAGAGTCGCATTTTCTTGAACCTTGTACCCTGTGCCCTAAAGTTACTTGGACCTAGGGGTCTTGAGACTGTGTACCCTGTGCCTTAAAGTTGGTTGGACCTTGGGGTCTCTGATCATATCTTGACTCGGGGCTGGGGCATTGAACGAAGATGGTGCATAGCTAGAAGACCTCTTTTTTAAATAAGAGTTATCCCCCTTACTCTGCTTGCTCTGACTGAACTTAAGACCTGTTGATCTTGACTTCTTACTCAAGTGCTTCTCTCTTTCCCTTTTCTTATCTTTTTCAGCCTGTTGGACATTAACCATCATCCTGGAAATATCTATGCCTGGAATCAACAATGCCGCCTTGCCCTACCTATTCACATACTTACCCAATCTAGACACAAAATTCCTCATCTTTGCCTTCGTATCCGAAACTATCTCCAGCGCATGCCTGGATAGCTGGATGAATTTCAGGCTATACTCTTTAATGGTCATCCTTTCTTGTTTCAGATTCACAAACTCTTGAACATTTGCCTCTCTCAACTCCTGAGGTAAAAAGTGATCGAGAAAGGCACTCTCAAACTCATTCCAAACAGCAAGCTTAACATCATCACCTCGACCTTCTTCCCATTGGTTGTACCAAACATCAGCCACATCGTTGAGTTGATAGGCAGCAAGCTCAACTCTCTCAGTTCAGTCATATGCATAGTATTTAGCACCTTCCACAGCTCATCAATGAAATTTTGAGGGTCCTCCTCAACCTTGGACCCAGTGAAGATAGGTGGACTCATCCTTAGAAAGTCCCTCAGGCTAGAAGCGGTTGTGGGATCGTGAGAGCTAGAACTAGGGGTTGGTGAGTTCTAGTTCCCACTCTGAGCTGCTATCAACTAGGTGAGCAGAGCAATGGCTCCTCTAAAATCATCCTTTAAAGTAGGAGCAAGTGGAGCAGCAGGTGTCATAGGAAAACCTATGGTCCTGTGCGGTTGACCTTAGCCCATCGTTTCAATTTAAGGAGGCACATATTTAGTAGGGTTCTTAGCAATGCTAGCTAAAGCATTCCTCTGGGTCACTATGCATCTTGGTGGCATGATTTGCTATCGCGTAACACACGAATTAGAAAAAGGAATTTTTTTTATAGAGTTTTCAACTCTATCTCACGAACTCAGATCACAAGAAAGGGTAATGGTTCCTAATGTCATGTAGTGTCCCGCTTATGAAGTGTGGTGCACAACACACTCTTAAACGAAACTCTACTAGAGACGACTTCAAAGAATCCGTAGGACTATTGAACTCTGTGCTCTGATACCAAGTTTGTCATGCCTTGAAGGGTACCATTGGCGTGGCCAGTGCTTGAAGAACCATTATTGATCCCTCAAGAGAACAACTTGGCCTCATCATCACATCATCTCGACAGCGGAAAAATAACTCAATAAACAGGGACCTCATATGAAGATAAAAAACATATCTCTAATATATAATAGATTTCAAAACAAAAATAAGTTTAGATACATCAACTCCATACTCTAAACTCATAGTCTACGAAGCCTCTACTCGACAGTCTAGATGGTGCCATGACAGGCCTTGAACACCCCAATCAAAGAAAGGAAAGACAAACTCAATCAAGCTCATGAACAAGGGCTCCTCCGAAGAACAATGAAGGCTCACCAAATCTGGAAATATACCGAATCAAAGCCTCAATGGTGCGCATACTGAGATCCTTTATCTGTTGTATCTGCACCATAAAATTATATAGGCCCGAAAAGAACATCAGTACATAAATATACTGGTATATAAAATAGCTCAAGGAAAGTAAAGCTCGACTCACTTATCTTGACTCAATAGCTTATGCTCAAATCAGATTATGCAAGTTTCTTAGTAAAATCATGTTTTTTAAAAGTAAGCTCAGTAAAATAGGATCAATAGTTATAAACTCGATTTGAAAATGTCATGCTCAATCAAGTTTTTGCTTGAGAGTTTCTCTTAATCGACATTCTCATCCCACCACCTTTAATTAGGTGATGCACAACGAATCAGTAGTATTTCCATGCCAGCCCTTAACTTGCCACATAAAAGGGCAATCAACTCTCTCCTGGATCCAAAATAAGTGTCCACTTAGGGGACAAGAATTGCCAGATTAGCTGTAACGACTATGCTATGTTGGCAACATAATTCTGTAGGTTAAGTAGAAGTATACTCGCTCTCCGCTCATGCTTGATACTCCTCCCAAGACTAAAATATGCTCAACTCATCATCATCTCATCAATCTCAACTCATCAATTATCTTACAAATCTCAACTCATCAATCAACTAGTCTAAATTATTTAACAATTCAATCAATCAATGCAAGAAATCAAACTTTACTCAACTCAATATGGTCATTTGGACTCATCAATTTACATATCATATAATGCAAGTAATACATCATGAGAAGTAATGTAAATGACATCTATGAAACATACCTCTCATGGTCGATCATACTCAAATTACACAACTCATGTACTCAACCTCAACCTCAATCTCATTGCTATGTATAGGATTCCACAAATCATGCAATGTAGGACTCAGGTAGCCAAGTGTAAAATAAATGTGCAAATCTCATGTTAATACTCATGTAATATAGCAATTTTCTCATGTAATAAAATGGGACCTCATGATGAATACAAGGATATAGTATCAAAATAGGACAAATTTCTCAAAAATCTCAACTTTTCAAATATTGGCTCAAGAAAGTTGAAAGGGCATGTGGAGAAAGAAAACCACACTTTGGTGAGCCTTCCAAACTTGGAAATAAAAGAATAATCCATCCTTGCCAAACTCTTGTTCTTGGATTGCAAAAAACCCTAGCTCTTTCCCTCTCTCCTCTGTGTTCTCTACAAAGCCAAAGGGTGGAATGAGGAATGAATGGCCTTAGGGTTCATCTCAAGGGTTTATACAAGCCTAAAATCATGAACGGTTTAATGGAAAAGGGACCGGAATGGATAAAAATCCCACTCTTAAACTCTGTCGACAGGGCCTACGAGACCCCATCTACAACTCTTAGTCCTCACTACGAGTCGTAACAGATCCTTATAAAACGAAAAACTCTAAAATCGTGAATCACTTGAAGCCTTTATGCAACCCCTTTGTTACGAGTCATAGTCCTCGCTACTAGTTATAACTGACTTCATGTAGCTGGAGGACCTCGATACTTGAAATAGTGGAACGGAGTACGGAACCCCTCCTACGAGTCATAGTGCTCATTACGAGTCATAACCTCACCTCGTATCTAAAAGGTCCTGAAATTTTGGATTGCTAAAATTCTCTACGAGACCCCTCTGTACGAGTCGTAATCCCCTTATACGACTCGTAGTGACCCTTGTAGGTCAGATCCTTCAGTTTTTCTCATCAGCACCTCAACATGATCTACACCTTTACTCCCAATCCAATAGAAAGAATTAGGGGGTGTTACAGATTCAATTATATCACAACCTGAAATTGAGTATGACAACAGTTGCCTTTAATCTATCGATATTAAGTACTAAATATCATTATTTACCAAAACTAATCAAATGAGAAAAGATCACCTACTGTTTTCATATAAAACATCCCTAAAAATTTAAACAATCTCTAAATATCTATTTAATTCTACCAAAATCATAATTTCTTATGCCATATTATTACATTGACTGCAATTATTAGGATAGATTCCAAATTTACTAAAGATATTTTATATAATATATTCAAAAAACTTTTATTAAAGAAAAAGGATAATTGATACTTTCTTTTTTCATAAATACCCCTTATTTATGGGAAAGGCTTATAAATATCATTCTTTCATTTTTTTGGGTTTAAAACTACTGATATTAGGCATATTTATATGCTCAAATAGCCGAATTTACCAATGTCAAGAGCCTACTTAGAGGACAAGTTGATAGAGTTTAGATACTTTTAGTGTAGTTTTGTTGTTTCATGTGATTCCTTGGCCAAGACTGCTTTTAAGATCAATTAGCAAGGTTTTGGGCATGTGAAATTGTTTGAGGAAAAAGGATCATGAGAAGGAATTCTAAGTATTATGAAGCCACGAGTTTGCACGTACTCAAACCACTATAGATTTTGATTTCATGCTTTAGACATTTTTGCATACGAGCCCTTCTAAAAGAAAAAAAGAACGTCTTTGTGTATGATTGCCTTGGGTCTATTTCTTCCACTAGATTTCAGGTTTAGTTGAAATGATGCCTAGTATATGGTGCTTCTCTATAGTATTTCACCCTATACAAAATAGAAGAAACATAAGAACATATTGTGTTGCAAATATCTAGAGTTGAAGTACTTTCAGAACTTTATAATTTCAAACAACATATCCAAACGTTTTATATGTGGGATTTTAAAATAATTTCTGCACTTGTAAGCAAGCTTTTCATTGTCTTACATGGTCCTTCAGGGATTTACCATTCCATGTTTAATGTCATCACTACTTTTGAAGTTTTGATTTGCAATTTTTCTAAAGAAATAGAATACTTTCGATATGTATAAAATTGATCACAGTTAAATAAGGAGTAAATCGACAACAATGGTAATATCATAGGATTCCATCACAACTAGGCCCCACAAGTGCACATCTTGCATTGGAATGAGTGACGGTACGATAGGAATTCAACAAGTAGTCTTACTTTCAACATGTCTCTTTAATATCAGTGGCATGCTCTCATAGACAATAGTACAGGTTAGAATGCATACCTTTCCCTCGGTATTAGCCCGTATATAGCCTTTATTAAGCATCCCTAGAATTAGTACTACCAGAACATATCAAAGCTATAGCATTTACCTCAAATAGTCCAGTATACAATCCCATCACAACATATACTACACATACCAGGCACAAGTGTTATGTAGCATACATCACAGTTCAACATTGATATAGTTACATCCAGTCTAAGGGTAGGGAGATTCCTAGCCTATCTGGCCTTCGATGCCTCAAATCTCGAATCACTCTAGCCGAAATTTTCCTTTCCTGGAAGCCTCCAGAAGCTGCTCAGCTGTGAAAATATAATCCACGATAACAACACGATCAGTTTAGCTATATTGACTTGAGAAATGGGAGGAATTCGTCCAAAAGGTCCTAAAATGGAAAAAAATGGGCCTAGTCTCGAAACCCCAAATAAAAATCCTGAAAATGATCCCTACGATCTACCAGGTCTATAACCAAACATTAGGTCCAAAACGGGCCCCAATAAAATGAAGTTGAAAACCTTGCCGGAAAAATATTCCTTTCAAAACTTTCCACATCAAAATTATCAAAAATCACACAATTACAACTAACACCCAGCTTATCACAATGTTCCCTTGGGAACTGTAACACCCCTCATGTGCTTCAAAATGTCTTATAAGTGTATTTCTCTAATATCTCAAAATCCATGCGTGATTTTGAAAATCTGACTCCATGTTCTCGACCAAGGGGAAAAATTGAGTGGGAAAAGGGTAATCCTCGAATTTTAGAAGACTCGTAGTGAAAACTTAATTTCTACTAGAGGGATTATTTCCAGTGTCCCTGTGCTCCTAAGCCGTGATGCGCCTGGGGCACACCTTAGTTGAATTTACACATCTGGTCTGCATCGCGCCTTGGTGCGAACCAGTGCATTTTGTTCCCTATTTTTCCAACTTTGATCAAGGGCATTTGGGTAATACCCAATGCCCATTTAAACATGAAAACGTCTTCGATTTGCCATTTTTTTCAACTTCAAACTCTCAAGGAACCCTCTCAGAACCTTTCCAATTCATCATAAAATTCCCCAGTCAATCCTAATAATCTCAATAGCACACTTTAAATTCCAAGGAGCCAACTCAATCTTCAAGTCTCCTTCAAGTTTACTTCAATAAAGTCCATGTTTTAGGTATGTGGGTCTTTATACATTGCTCTTTTCACTTATGGAGTCCTACCCTCTCTTTTGATGAAAATATCATGATTTCAAGTTGCATTATTTATAGATATCTCTTATTATGAATTATAAATGTAAATCATGTTGGTTTTTTATAAATTATTGATTGATTATGCATTAATGTCCATTTTAAGCTTATTCTATGATTTGATTTATATCTATTGAGACTGTTAGAACCCGTAAGTCCTTAATTGGTTCAAATTGGTAAAGTTTGGGACCAAGTATATATTTCTTCTAAAGTGTAGTCTTTAAGATAAAAATTGTTAAGTAGGGTCATGTGTGTGGCTTCTAAAATAATTCACTTTAGCCTGCTCACTATTTGTGGTAACCGCACTAGAACTCTTTGTATTACCATGCTCACTCTGACCTCATGTTATGTTGATCTTCACCATTTGTTCCATTCTTTCGGCCACTATCTCAAATGGTTGATCAAGAAAAACACTTCCCATGATCATGTTGGCGCTAGCTTTGCTATTAGCATCAAGTGCTCTATAGAAGATCTCCACCAAAGCATCATCAACAATTTTGTGATAAGAGACTATCCTAAAGTATTTGGTGAATCTCTCCCATGTATTGCTAAGAGAGTCTCCAGGCAGTTGCTCGAAGTTATTAATTTGGTCATTAAGCTTTAGTTTCTTCGACCTTGGGAAATATCTTTCTAAGAACACCTTCTGCAGCTCAGCCCAACTTGTGATGGTACCTGGAGGTAGCTCAGACAGCCATACAGCTGCATTGCCAGTCAGTGACAATGGAAACACCCCCAATTCAACAGCATCAATAAAAATATTTTATGTCCCATGACACATTTGCACTCGAAGACGACATTTAGGAGATGACGGTGGGGATCCTTTGACGGTAGCCCTGTGAATAGGCCACAGTTTTGGAGCATCTGGAGCAATCAACTTGATACCACGGACTTAGTATCTACCGGTAGAGGGGGTAGTACTATAGAACTGGTAAAATAAATCGCCATAGGGTTCAATCGGTACTGTTTCCAGCCGTAAGAATTTGCATTGAAATCCCTAAGTTGTTGTTGGTTAACCCTTGGTGGTAGATTATCGTCTCTTCTTAAGTCTTCCTCATTCACATGCATATCCTCTCCAACCTCAATGTCCTCATTTACTCGAGCCATCCTTCTTGGTAGTCGATAGATCTCCAAATTTAGTAGAGCTAAGGGATTGGCTTGGCTCCTTGTGTTGGGCATACAACCTAGTACACCCTCCAAAAGAAATCAAACAACAAAAACAAAAACAGAAGTAAAATACAAGAGACTAGAAATTAACACTAAAACTAACAAATAGTGAAATCAAATGAAAACCTAGCCATATTCCTGTTACGCCGAAAAAATGGCCTTTTTGAAAAGAAAAGAAAAATAGTTTAAACTCAATTAATTAAGAGAAAAACCAATTTTTGAATTTAAAAGGAAACAGAGTCGTCACCTAATTTTACGGATAATTAGGAAACCAATAAAATATTTTAAAAGATCTGACAGAAAAATCTCTTAAAATTCAAAGAAATAGGTTCGGGTTCACATTTCCACTTCGAGAAGGTTTTACGCACTCGAAATGACCGCTAAATGCGGTTATCCGGCGATTAAGTGGTTTGACTAACTATTGACAATTTATAAACTTTGAAAAGGTGGATTGACTTTTAAAATTGTTAAAACGACTTAACTGAATTAAAACGACTTGATCAAATTAAAAGCTTTTTGACAAAATTGAAAAGATTCAACTGAATTAAAAATAAGGATGATTATATCTGAAAATAGAACTAAAGTGATAATTATATTTTACCTTTTCTTTTTTCATTTTTTTTAGTTTTTTGTCTTTTATGTAAACGGTTTTCAAAACTAAAATGAAAACTAAATAAAGAGAACATAAATAGTTCAACGAACTGGGGATATAATTAAATTAAAATCAATAGAATGTAATGTTAGTATCCAAAATAAATAACAAATAAAAAAAAGGAAAATTCTAAAGATAGAATTGGGCTCGGCAAACCCAAATGATGAGTAGTTTCATTTTTTTCTGTTTGGGCCTGGCTGGCTGCCGCTCCTTGGCCCATTCTCTTGCATGTTGACGAGGCTGACTCGATAAAAGAAAATTCAGGCCTCCGTGGCCCAAGGAATACAAAATGAGAGTCCAAAGCGACTCGGAGTGTCGTTCATGCAAACAAAATACAATATGGATTATCGAAGGATCCAAAGATACATCTAGGCACAAGCATAGAAAATAGATAACCTTGGGGATAACTAAAGCATATAAAATCAGTAAATTTGGGAACACCCGTCAAACCATGATATCCTCAAATGTCAATTTTAGAACAATGAAGAGAGATAAAACACAAGCTAATTCTGAGAAGCCAATCAGTGTAATGAACAAGAGAAATTAGTTGCAAGAAAGCATGTCATTAACACACACAAAATGACAGCCAGCATATCTGTGATTTGCAGCAAATATAAGTGGCAACAACCATACCATTAACACACACACAAACATATCTGTAACTTGCAATTTGAATCGTATAGCAGTTTATTGATCTTATTCAAGCACCCACAAATCATGTGAAGATATTTAAGACCCCCATAAAGAGCAACCAGCACCAGATTTGATATTAAGATCAATAGATAGTTCTCGAAAAGCTAATAGGACTAAAGAGAACTACAACAGATAACGGACAACAGCAGCAGCCTCAGTGCGTTCAGCAGAACCAGAATGTTTTCAGCATAACAACCTATGAATAGAGATTAAGAGACCTACTAAGATTTGAAGACATGATGTAATACCAAGGAAATGAACTTGTTTCAATACAGAAAACATGAACAAAGATCAGAATAGACAAACTAACTCATATTTCTTTTCACAATAATTCAAAACAAGCTTTTG
>JAABOM020120557.1:0-22629 GCA_011800125.2 Solanum clarkiae | reverse complement strand
TCAAAATGAAACTGAATGGGTCTTAAGTCACCCAATATCATTTCATACTTGTATTTACTTATTCTTGTCCAAAATCACAAGTTCATGTTATGCCATGAAAGCCAAATATCCTAAGTTCATAACTCAACTCAAATCACGTTTGGAGACTGGTTCAACAACCTTAAAATCATTAATTTGACTTTTATTTTAAAAATTATAATAACTCTTTTCTATATCTAAGACTTGAAAGTATAAACTAGATTAATAATGAAATCTGAAATGCTTGAACTTTTTACCTTGATAAATATTAATAAATAATCATAAGATGTATAATGAATAACTTTAAGAAAATATCCATTAGTATACAACTATACATAAATCAAGATTGAAAAATTAGTACTTGAAAATTTAGTTTCCGAAGAAGACTTCTTGGTTGAAAGGAAACCAAGAATCAAACCCACATACCTTGCTTGATTAGCATTGAGAAGATGAAGAGATTTGGTGGAGATCTTGAAGAATACTTAGCTTAAGTGTTGGGAGAGTTTTGGGAGAGTAATTTAGATTAGGGGATTTGGTTTCTTTGAAGAGTGATGTAGAGACTAAGTAGGGGGGGGGGTTATTTATACTGATTTTTGGGGGTTATAAGGGTCATTTAATCAATAAAAAGTGGTAAAAAAATGTGTGGGGAAAAGGGCATAAAATCATGTGGTGCAAAGGGACTTTTTGACTAACTTTTAAAAAGAAGAAAGATGCCAAACACAAGGGAGTGGGCATAGGACATAGGTATGGAAGCATTATCCTTTCCCATGGTGCTATAGTATGGCCTCAATTCGTGCTAAGGGCATGCAAAAGGCTGCCCATGCAAGCCGTGCAACAATGGCAAAAGAATTACTCCCAAACAAGTCAATTACGCAACCTTCACATATACCTTCATTTCGAATAATTCCAAACGCAAAAACATAGTTTGAATGAATAGGAATTGAAATAGTGACTAAGAGCTTAAAATGTCAAAATGCAAAATAGAGCTTACTTTCATGCAAAACTTTTACAAATATTATAAAGTAACATCAAAATAATTATGCATGCATAATAATTATAACAGTGACAAAATGGTACAGAATGAGGAATTCAGACTCGAGGAATAGAATTACCTAACTAAACCTTAGGCTTGATTAGTTGGGAAAAGATGGGGATATTTCTTCATCATGTCTGCTTCAGCTTCCCATGACGTACTCTCAACATACTGGTTCCTCCAAAGCACCTTGACGGATGTCACATCCTTATTTCTCAACCTTTGACTTGTCGATCCAATATTTGTACCGGTACTTCTTCATAAGTCAAATCTTCCCCAACTTCACAACATCCAATAGAACTATAGAACATGTGTCACCAATGCACTTCCTTAACATATATACATGAAAAACAGGGTGAACCAACTCCATCTCATTAGGCAACTCAAGCTCATAAGCTACCTTTCCAACCTTCTTAAAATTTTGTAAGGACCCACAAATCTTGGGTTCAACTTGCCCTTTTTGCCAAAATGAAGAACACCCTTCATAGGTGAAACTGATACACTTGATCTCCCACATCAAATTCAAGATCTCTCCTCCTCATATTCGAATATGACTTTTGTCTGCTTTGAGCCATTTTCAGTCTCTTATCATCCTCACTTTCTCCATAGCCTCCAAAACCAAATCCGGGCCTAATAATGCCATTTCACCTACCTCAAACCAGTCAACTAGTGATCTACATTGCCTACCATAAAAAGCTTCAAATGGAGCCATCTCAATGCTAGAATGATAACTGTTGTTATATACAACAAACTCAATAAGAGGTAAGTGATCATCCCAATTACCTTTAATTTCCAAGACACATGCTCTCAACGTATCCTCCAATGTTTGAATGGTCCTTTCTGCTTGACCATTTGTTTGAGGATAAAATACGATACTCAGCTTAACTTTGGTAGCCAAACCTCGTTGGAATGCCTTCCAAAAATGAGAAGTGAATTGAGAGCCACGATCTGATATTATTGACAAAGGAACACCATGTAACCGGACTAACTCATGAATATATAACCTTGCGTTATCTTCAACACTATACAAAGTCTTAACTGGCAAGAAAAGAGCTGATTTGGTCATACGATCCACAATCACCCAAATTGAATCGTATTGTTTCCGAGTCCGCGGCAATCCACCAATGAATTCCATATTAATTTCCTCTCACTTCCAAGTTGGGATTTCAATGTCTTGAGCTAGACCATCGGTCCTTTGATGCTCGGCTTTCACTTGCTGAAAATTTGGACACTTGGCTACAAACTTAGCCATGTCCTTTTTCATATTACCCCGCTAATAGACTTTCTTCAAATCTTGATACATTTTGGTGCAACCCGGATGAATGGAATAAGATGAATTATGAGCCCCTTGTAAGATCAAGGTTCTCAATCCATCTACATCCGGCATACACAACCGGCCTTGGTATCTAAGGACACCATCTCCCCCTTGTGAGAAAACCTCCACTTTCTTTTATTCAACTAATTTCTTTAATTCAATCAAAATAGGGTCAAGGTCTTGCTTTGACTTCACATCAACAATCAAAGAAGATTGAGACCTGTCATGAACAAATATGCCACCATCATTAGTACCTTCCAACCTAATACCCAATCTAGCCAACTGATAGACTTCCTTTGCCGACTCTTTCTTTTCACCCTCAACATGACTCATACTACCCATAATTATTCTACTCAAAGTATCAGCCACCACATTGGCCTTGCTCTGGTGGTAGTGCAAAATCATATCATAGTCTTTGAGAAGTTCAAGCCATCTGCATTGCCTGATATTCAAGTCCCTTTGAGTGAACACATACTGCAAGCTCTTGTGATCGATAAATATATCCGTGTGAACCCCATAGAGATAGTGACACCAAATTGTTAGAGCAAACACTACCGCTGCCAATTCAAGGTCATAAGTTGGATATTTGCGCTCATGCACTTTCAACTGTCTAGAAGCATAAGCTATGACTTTACCATTTTGCATCAACATGCAACCCAACCCAACCCAACCCTAGATGCATCACAATATACTACAAAACCATCCAAACCATCTGGAAGAGTCAAGATGGGAGCCGAAGTCAGCTTATCTTTCAATATCTGGAAACTCTTCTCACATTAATAAGACCACACAAACTTGGACTTTTTCTGGGTCAATTTGGTCAAAGGAGATGTGATTGAAGAAAACCCTGCTACAAACCATCGATAGTAACCTGCCAAACCCCAAAAACTCCTTATGTTAGACTGAGTTAAGGGTCTAGGCCAGTTTCGCACCGCCTCAGTCTTCATTGGGTCCACCATAATAACTTTATCATCACCACATGGCCAAGGAAAGAAACTTCTTTCATCCAAAATTCACGCTTGCTAATTTGGCGTACAATTTCTCATCTCTCAAAGATTGAAGGACTGTTCTCAAATGTTCCTCATGTTCCTTCTCACTTCGGGAGTAGACTAGTACGTCATCAATAAAGACTACAACAAAAAAATCAAGATAAGGTTTGAAGACCCAATTCATAAGATCCATAAATATAGCCGGCGAATTTGTCAATCCAAAAGACATCACTAAAATCTCATAATTCCCATACCTTGTTCTAAAAGTTGTCTTAGGAATATCACTTTTCCTAACCCGCAACTGGTGATACCCAGAACGAAGGTCGATCTTAGAAAAATGTGTAGCTCCTTGTAGTTGGTCAAATAAATCATCTATCTTCGGAAGCGTGTACTTATTCTTAACGGTGACTTTGTTGAGTTGACGATAGTCAATGCACATTTGTTTGACCCGTCCTTCTTCCTTACAAATAGAACAGGAGCACCCCATGGAGATTTGCTAGGCCTAATAAATCCCTTCTCCAATAAATCTTTTAACTAATCCTTAAGTTCTTTCAACTCTATTGGTGCCATCCTATAGGGTGGAATATAGATAGGTTTGGCATTGGGAAGGAGGTCTATGCCAAAATCAATTTCCCTTTTGGGAGGAATACCAGGAAGATCTTCGGGAAACACATCGGGAAACTCATTGACTCTAGGAACTGACTCAAGACAAGGAACTTAGAAGACACATCTCAGACCCTAACCATATGATAGATACACCCTTTAGATATCATCTTCCAAGCTTTAAGATATGGAATAAACCTACCTTTTACCACAGAAACTTGCCCTTTTCACTCAAAAAATGGTTCATTAGGAATTTGGAATTTAACTTTATGGGTTCTACGATCTATGGTGGCATAAGAGGCATGTAACCAGTCCATACCAAAGATGACATCAAAATCTATCATAAACAATTCAATAAGATTACACGGAAATTCTTATGCATAATAGACAAAGGAATATTTTTATTGACTCTTTTAGTAACTATTGACTCACCCACAGGAGTAGATACAAGAAAAGGGTCACGCAAAATTTTGGGACTTAAATTGACCTATTGGCAAGAAAAGCGGTCACAAAGGATAAGTTGGCACCATGATCCAACAACACATAAAAATCAAAATGAAACACTTTCAACATAGCCATGACAACATTTGGCTGATCTTCCACCTCTTGCCCCCATGTAGTGCATAGAACCTATTGTTGCGAGGAACACGACCTTGTGGCACAGTTTGTGGCTTTTGGTCTGCCTGCACATCTTCACCATGCGGACAACTACCCTTACCCTTATTATGAGCCTTGGGACAATTGGCAATTTTGTGACCTAGTTAGTCACATGCAAAACAACTTCCCGACTCCCAATAACACACACCATCATAGCTCTTACCATATTTTTTGAATGTTGGCCAAGCTTGAGCATGGCCACCACTTTGTTGACCCTTAGTATGTTGAAACTGATCATAAGTATGCCTTTGGTTGAAGGCATTCAAAGACCCTTGTTGTTGGAATCTTTGGTTTTGATGACTTCAGTTACCATCACCGCCCTTGTGACCTTGATACTTACCCTCATACCCTCGGCCTCTTACCATCATTTTTCCTCAGCTTGTGAATCTTCTTTTCCTCAAGTTGCTCGGCATAAATCATAAGCCGAGACAAATCCATGTCTTGGATTAGTAGGGCAGTTTGGCATTCTTCAATAATGAGGTCGAAGACTCCCAAAACAAACATATTCATCCTAGTCGTAGGATCGGATACCAGTATAGGAACATATTTGGAGAGTGTGTTGAATTTCAGTGAGTACTCGCGAACGTTCATCGACCCTTGTCTCAAGTTCATAAACTCTTTCATTTTGGATTCCCTTAATTCAAGAAGGAAAAGGTGGTCCAAGAACGCAGCCTTGAATTCTTCCCAATCAATTGGACCACCAAGGACCCTTTCACCTTCCCACTGATCATACCAAATCTGGGAAAGGCTTTTAAGTTGGTAAACCGCCAACTCTACCTTCTCCTCCGATGACACAACCATAATCGAGAGAACCTTGTATACCTCATCAATAAACTCCGTGGGATCCTCATCAATTCTATTTCCATAAAATTCTAGCAGGTTCATACGGGTGAAATCTCTCACCCTAGCTATCTGGGTGGGAGCTTGAGGTGCTGGAGCTTGCGTAGCCTGAGTGGCAACCATTTGAGCCTATAATAAGATAACATTCCTAAACACAGCGTGGGACACATTACCCCTATTCTAGAGGTTGAGGAGCCTCACGTATGGGAATATTTCTTCTTGGCGGCATTTTCTACAGTGCAATGAACAAGTCATTAGAAGAAAGGGTATCTTAAGTTACTGTAAGGCACGATTTGATTTAAACAAAGAAGTGAGACAATCCTAAACATCTCATAGTCTCCTATTCATAGTTGTGGCGCGCTTTACCATCATGAATAAGACTCTACTAGATGCGGTGTGTGGACTTCCGAGGATCATTTTAAAAGCTTGTGCTCTGATACCAAGCTTGTCACGATCCAAACCTAGGGCCTAGGTGTGAAACGGCGAATGAGAACACGAAGGCCCCCTTTTGAAGCCAGAATTGATTTACCAACATACTTAACATAATGCATCAAAGGATCCCCCAAACAAGCCTCTTAAATCATAATTGCATATTATAGGTTTAAATGGTAAATGGCAAATAAATGACAATGAAATATGGGGAATGAGACTAACGGACAACTTTAACCATAAGCTTCCAAGCATAAGTTAAATAGTTTAAAACATACCAAGTGTTGCAACAGTTCATACAGACCTCTAAATAATGACAATAAATAGAACCAAGAATACAAGTCTAGGCTCCTCAATACTAAGTCAAAATGATAGTACATCAAATATCCAAATAATAAAGGCAAAGCTTGAAGATAAGGGTTCCGTTCTGGATGTATGGGAACTCACCAAAGCTCAAAGTCTTCACGAGCAATGTAGCCACGCGGAGGAGGATGTGGTAGATCTCCTATCCCTACATGATTATAGCATGTACGCAAAAATATGGTTAGTACTTTGGAATGTACTAAGCATGCGGGTATGCAATGCAACAAGTAAATACAAAGAATACTTACCCAATATGACAAACTCCGAGCTTAAACAATACATTCAGTTCCAAAGTAAAGCATAAAGTAATGCCATAAAAATGCATAGAGAAGCACATAAGCAAATAAGTGTGGGAATAAGAACATAACCGACAGAACTATATGAGCCATAATATGGAATACCGATGTCATACTCCACACCGACCAAAGAGTGAGTCAACTTGCCAAGGTATAACACTAGAAACGAAAATACTAAATGGATCCACTAGTCTGAAAGCCTAAAAAGGCATAATCAAAATATCCTATGGTGGCACGTACTTATGAGATAAAAGCTTTGTATAAGACCCCTTAGGTCGAGTTCCACTCCTAACTCATTCGGTGCTAAGTCAAAATCCCACCAAAACGAATAATACATATTAGAAATAATCAAAACTTAATTTAGTTTGAAAAGTCATAACTTGTAAAATAAATCATATTCAAACTTGTACTTAGAATAGCTCCTTAACAAAGATTTAAAATGAAACTGAATGGGTCTTAAGTCACGCAATATCATTTCATACTTGTATTAACTTATTCTTTTCCAAAATCACAAGTTCATGTTATGCCATGAAAGCCAAATATCCTAAGTTCATAACTCAACTTAAATCATATTTGGGGACTGGTTCAATAACCTTAGATCATGAATTTGACATTTAGGATAAAAATCATAATAACTCATTTGTGTATCTAAGACTTGAAAATATAACTAGATTAATAATGCAAATCTGAAATGTTGAATTAAAACCTTGATAATATTAATAAATAATCATAAGATGTATGAATAACCGTAATTTAAGCAAATATCAATTAGTATACAATTATACATAAGTCAAGATTGAAAAATTTGTAATTCAAAATTTAGTTTCCGAAGAAGACTTCTTAGTTGAAAGGAAACCAAGAATCAAATCAACATACCTTGCTTGATTAGCCTTGAGAAAATGAAGAGATTTGGTGGATATCTTGAAGAACACTTAGCCTAAGTGTTGGGGGAGTTTTGGGAGAGCAATGTAGATTAGGGAATTTAGTTTCTTTGAAGAGAGATGTAGAGACTAAGTAGGGGGGGTTATTTATACTGATTTTGGAGGGTTATAAGGGTCATTTAATCAATAAAAAGTGGTCAAAATGTGTGGGGAAAAGGGCATAAATCATATGGTGCAAAGGGACTTTTTGACTCACTTTTAAAAAGAAGAAAGATGCCAAACACAAGGTGGTGGGCATGGGACCTAGGTATGGCAGCATTATCCTTTCCCATGGTGCTATGGAATGGTATGGTATGGTATAGCCTAAAGTCGTGCTAAGGCATGTCAATGGCTGCCCATGAAAGCCGTGTAACAATAGCAAAAGAACTACTCCCAAACAAGTCAATTACACAACCTTCACATATACCTTCATTTCGAATAATTCCTAACGCAAACCAAACTTCATTTTTAGTCTTAACTTCACATCACGTTGCCCCCAAAAGATTATACCAAGGATAAACCAACCGCTCTTCCAAGACCACCTCAACAATCACATAACTAAACCAAGTTAATCGCTAAGATAACCTTCATTTCAAATTTTACTTAACTCAATAGGAATTCACTTGAACATTATCTTTTCACGCAAGTATAGGCTTAAAAACACTAGGTACATTACAAAGTTGTTAAAATCAATTGGGAGGTGAGGTTTTTATTCCCTTGTTGCCCATAATTTTAATAGTTTGAATTTAATCCAAATATCCTTCTATCTTTGTTCCCTTTCCCCTTTCTTTCTTGTTTGTTCTTTATCATTTGGTATCAAGAGCTTAGGTTTAGGTTTGTTTTCACAAATCTAGATCTTAGAATTTTGATCCACTCAAAAATCCAAAAAATTCTTTCGTTTGATTTATTGTTTTTGACACTTGATTCTTGTTCATTAGTGTTTTTTGAGCCTAAATCTCAAGTTTCATTTAATTTGGAGTTGTGGAAGTGAAGTTGCCATTGAAGGGTTTTGAGCATTCAAACTTTTTAAATTTTAAAAGTGGGTTCTTTGATTGAGAGTAAATTGAAAGTTAATGATCATTGGGGTTTGTTCTTTACATAAAGGGGAAGCTAATCCTAAATTTTTAGCCAATTCCAAGTTGATTTGAAGGTGTTGAGATTTAGTATGTGTTCTTGGTGTTCTAGGTGTTCTTGAAGAAAAAGAAGACCAAAAAGTACATTTGATCTTTTTTTTAAGTCAAAGTTGGTCAAGGTGTTGGTTGTCCCTTAATGGAACCTTTTTTTAGAAAAAAAATCAGTAAATTTTTTTTAAAAAAAATTCAAAAAATACATTTTTCCACATCAACATCAGTGCCAACTCAGTGCCAAATCAGCATCAATCAGCACCACATCAGCGCCCAGCTGTACAGTCAGCGTTCAACCCACTCCAGACATGCCACGTGGTGCGTGGAGCCCAAATTCATAACTTTTCTGCAGGTTTTTACACCCCTAAATTTTTCTAATTATGGGAATTTTTCTAAATGTCCTAACAATGTGATTCTTTTTTAAAAAATCTTTGTGCTTCGATTCTTCAACTAGTTAGCAAGTAATTAACATTTTAACTACTTGTTAACTAGTTATAATCATCAAATCAAATCCCTTTCAAGTCATGAACTCTTTTAAGGCTTCAAAAAATTTTCCAAGTGTCCGAATTCAATTCGTCTTCTTTATCACTCATTTTTCTTTCATCCCTCAACTATTTAACAACTAATTAACATCTTTAATTACTTGTTAACTAGTTTCTAAACATTAAATCATCTCTTTGATTCTTCAAATTAGGTAACAACAAGTAATCTCTTCTACTTTTGTTACTTGTTTTTTTTTTGAGTCCGATATTTCTTGTGCCTCTTTCTTCTAGTTTTCTTCTTTTTATTCATGTTCTTAAGATTTTTTTGAGTCATTGTTCTTTAAAGATTCATAAGAATCCACTCTACCACAAAGGATAGGTGACTTTGAATTGATTGAGCTAGTTCACTATCAATTTTGAGACGATGCCATAGAAGGTGCATTGAGAGTTACATATGAGTGACGTGAGGCTTTTGCTACTAATATTGTTTGTTGAGTGTTGTAGGTATCATGTCTAATACAAGTGCAATTGGGGAAGGTTCAAAGAACATCAATGGAAACTCTTACTTACTTCTCCAAACAAATAGAGGAAATGAATGGAAGGATGGGAGGCTTGGAGGAAAGGTTGATATGGGTGGAGAATGTTAATCAAAGGAAAGCAATTCAACTCGAAAATGAGGAGATGAGGAGGGCATCGATGCATTCCACCATCATTACCCCAGGACAAGCCCATAATCTATGTTTTCCTCCACAAAGCTGAACCCGAAGCTATCGTAACCCCACTTTCCAAATGAACTACAATCCAAACCATCCAAGACAAATTACATCACCTCCACCAAATGTACCATAAACTCCCTACCAAGCCTACCAATACCAAAATCCACTCTATGATGAAATGCATGGAGATCTCAACAACTATGAGTTTTGGGAGCATAAGGTTAGGGATACCTATGGAGTACAAAGGGAAGGAGTCCGAACTCGAGACTTGGGGTGGGATCATGGCACCGAGACCGAGATTATTGGTATAGAGGAGATAGAGTGGGGAATAGAGGACATAGGATGGGAAATGAAGAAGAAAGGTTGGATGAGAGGGAAAATTTTGCTTGCTTCATGGAGAAACGAAAATCTTTAGTTGATAATAGTGAAGACTTGAATGGGAATTCCATTCTTTCATGTATTGTGAGAAGAATTATGGGAGCCCTTGCCAAGAAGAGCTTGATCAAAGTGAGAATCTATTTCATGCTAGGTGCAAAACTCAAGATAAAGTCTATTCCTTAATCATTGATAATGGAAGTTGCACTAATGTGGTGAGTAGTTCTTTAGTGGACCGTATGGGAAATTCCAACAACAAAGCATCCCAACCCTCACAAGCTACAATGGCTCAATAAGAGTGGAGAAATAAGGGTCCTCAAACAAGCAAGAATCCGGTTTAGTGTGGGTAAGTACAATGATGAATTGACTTGTGATGTTGTACCCATGTTGGCATGTCATATTTTGTTATGAAGACCATGGCAATTTGATAGGGATGTAATGCACCAAGGAAGATCCAACAAATACACTTTTGTGATTGAAGGTAGAAATTATGTTCTTGCACGTCTCACTCCATACCAAGTGAGTGAGGATTACCGGGCTATGAAGGAGCTTCGAGAGAAAATAAAGGTGGAAGAGGCAAAGGTGGATAGTGGAAGTTCAGGATGCCTTGTCAACACTCATATTGTATTGCATGCTAACCAATATACTAGCACTTTGCCTAGTATTGTTTCTTCTCTTTTGCAGGACTATGACAAGCATGGAAAGGAAAATGTTGTAGCGGATGACCTATCAAGAAAGTTTATGTTGGTGACTACCTCGGCTTCTAGAATGATGGGATTTGAAAGCTTAAAGGAATTCTACCCTAGGGATCCCGACTTCAAAGATACTTTTGATAATCTTACCCAGGGGAAGCCGGTTGATAGGTTTCAATTGGTTGATGGACTTTTATTCAAGGATGGACGAGCTTGTGTTCCTATGAACTCATGGAGAGAGCTACTTGTCAAGGAGGCTCATAGTGGTGGTTTGATGGGACACTTGAGGGTACCCAAAAGACTTGACATTCTAAATGAGCAATTCTTTTGGCCCAAGATGAAGCATGATGTGGAGCGAATTTGTGGACAATGTCTCAATTGTAAGCATGCCAAATTCATGACCTGGCCCCAAGGTAAGTATACCCCTCTCCTTACTTCTAGCAGCCCATGGATGGATATCTCTATGGATTTTATGTTAGGCCTTCCTAGGACTAAAAGAGGACATGATAGCATATTTGTGGTAGTGGAAAGATTCTCTAACATGACTCATTTTATTCCATGCCATAAATGTGATGATGCATCCCATATAGCATCTTTATTTGTCATTAATGCTCTTAAATTGCATGGAATTCCTCAAACCATTGTTAGTGATAGGGATTCCAAATTTCTTAGTCACTTTTGGAAGAGTCTATGGGGTACACTTGGTACCATACCTATGTTCTCTACTACTTGCCTCCCTCAAACGGATGGACAAATTGAAGTACTCAATAGGACTCCTGGAAATGTGCTTTGATGCATAATTAGAGGAACCCCAACTACTTGGGAAGACTGTTTACCCTTGATTGAATTTGCATAAAATCAGTCTTTCCACTCCTCTATTGGAATGTCACCATTTGAGGCATGTTATGGCTTAAAACCTTTGTTTCCACTAACCATGACTTCATTATCTAGTAATGTTGTTCTGAGCCTAGATGCCAAGCAAAGGTCAAAGAAGATGATGAGCATTCATGCAAAGGTTAAAGAAACCATTGAAAAGAACAATTCTAAGTTGGCTATTCGAAAGAATAGGAAGAAAGGAAGTGCTCTTCAACCCAAATGATTGGGTGTGGGTAGAGTGGTTTCCACATGTTCGAAAAGAAAAGCTAAGCCCAAGAGGAGATGTACATTTCAAAGTACTCAAGAGAATCAATGACAATACCTACATGATTGACTTGTCAAGTGAGTATAATGTTCATAATATTTTCAATGTTGTTGATTTATCTCCTTGTGTAGTAGGTGAATCTTTTGATTTGAGGATGAATCCTTTTCAAGAAGGGGAGGATGATAACATGCAAAGTAGAGATGGTACCAACATGAGTGGCAGTACCCCTCAAGACCATTCACAAGGAATCAAGCAAAAGATCTCCAAGACCTACAAGCAATTTTCATGAACAAGGAAGCATTAAAGGAGCTTGAGGGTCACCAAAGAAAGGCTTACTATGTGTGGAAGGTCTATCAAAGTGAGAAGAATGAAGGAAAGAGCCATATGTGCAAATGGGTACTACTTGAATTCAAGGATTTAAAAAGAAGGCAACCAAACAAGGCCCTTACTAATTAAGGGTAAAATTGTAAAGAAAATATTTTCTTTTATTTACTTAGTATAAATATCCTTATTTTATCATTTGGAAGACTTAGACTATGTTGAATATTGAATTTTCAAATTGTAGTATCTTCTTAGCTGAGTAATTAGTGAGTAATCAGGGTAAAATCTTAGAATTGTTAGTTGACTTATTTGCTTGGTTAATTGAAGGTTGCCCATTTGTGGTTCTTAGTTTCCTTCAATTTTTCCTTCTAGGGTTTGATTTGATTTGTTGAAGTCAATTGGGAGGTGAGGGTTTTAGTCCCTTGTTGCCCAGAATTTCAATAGTTTGAATTTAATCCACATATGCAAATCTTTGTTCCCTTTTCCCTTTCTTTCTTGTTTGTTCTTTATTAGAATTCCGAAGGGATCCCAAACAAGCCTCTTAGCATATCATATACACATCCTTGGTCGTGGAAGCAAACTCAACAACAACAAGAGATAATAAAGAGGGAATATGGGACTAAAGGACGTCTTGGCATTTATAAAGCATAAAGAGTCAAAGCACAAAGCATAGATACATCAATTGTTTAAACAACACCTCTAAACATAGATTTGAGCAGGGGCCAAGACACTTTTCGGGCTCACTCTCATAGTATAAAGAGTCCAACATAAAGAGAAAACAAGTGACAAGAGTAAGATAGCTAATGTCCCCAAACTTGAGGACTTACCAAAGCTCTTCTTTCAAATTCCAAGGCTAGCCACGTGGAGGATGATCAAGAGGTGCTCCGGTTCCTACATGGTAACATCATATATTCATAGAGTGTGCATTAGTACATTAGAATGCACTAAGTATGTAGAATTCAATGCAACAAGAGATTGGCAGCATAGACAAAATGCATAACCATAAGCAAGGGATAGGTATGATAACAACATGACATGCATGATCAATGCTTGAGGTAAAACATGCTTGTGACAAATATAACTTGAGAATATAGATTACATGTATATGAAGAGACCATCATCATAGACCAAGCAAACTAGTACTTGGAATCCAAGGCATATCACCCCCTTGGAAGGTGATTTGAGGTATCTACCCCTCAATTGGTAGATGGGCATAGCACCCCCCATCAAAGTGGTCAAGGTATATACCCCTCAACATGGTAGATGGGTATAGCACCCCCCATCAAACATGCAAGGTATATACCCGTCAACATGGTAGATGGGCATAACACACACCCGCCCCATCAAAGTGGCCAAGGTATATACCCCTCAATGTGGTTGAGACATATCACCCCCTCAACAAGGTGTGGTCAACTTGCAACACTATGGATACTTTTTATGAATTCAATACATATATACAATCCTTTCATCATCATAGAGTCACTTAACTCATAAGTCATGCAATAGATCTTCAATAACTCAAGTATCCTTAACAAGACATTTTTATAAAACACTTGGCAGGTATGTAATGCTAGTTTAGAATCACGAAATTTAAGAGTGAAATAATGTGAGAAAACTCAATGTAAATCAACCCACCAATACTTGGTAACACCTCCATGCAAGATACATTGAAACTCCTCATTAAATCTCATAATAGATGATAGATTCATAGCTCAAAACATGCATAAACAATCAATATTTTATGAAACCCCAACAAAGTTTTATCATCAACTTCATAATAAGAGATACCCATAGATAAACCAACTTGAAAACATGCAATTTACTTAAAAAGGTACGTTGGGCACCATGGGTGAAAGGACCCAATGGTTGAAACCCACATAACTTAAATTTGGGGATTCTCTTGATAAAGATTTGAATGAGAACTTGAAGCTTGAATGAAGTTCTTGAGATCCGAAAATGAGTTTGGGATACTTGAATTTGGATGAAGTATTTGGCTAAGTGTTTTTGAGAGTGTCTTGAGTGATATGGAGTTGAAAATGACTAAGTATGGGTGTTTTTACGTATAGGAGGGCATGGGCCCAAGACCCCAAGGCCTTAGGTTTAAACTAAAAAATTGGGAACAAAGTAACATTGATTTGTGCCCCTGGAGCGTCGCGGCTAGGGCACGGATCAAGACTAGATAAGAATATTTTTAAAAATTATTTTTCACTACGGTTGCTCTAAAATCGGAGTTATATCCATTTTCCACTCAATTTTACCCCTTGATCATGAATACGATGTCAGACTTTTGATATCACACACGAATTTTGAGATATTAAAAATTACGATTATGGGCATTTCTGACTCACATTTTTGGGAAGTAATCAAGATGATTTCAGCCCAACACATGAATGCAATGAATGCACTTAAACATCATTTTGATAATCTTAACATAAGTGTCAAAAATCTCCATAAACTTATCAAGATAAACATGAATGCATGCAAATGACATAAGGGCTGAAACTTAAGACTTGAAATCATGTAGGGGACTTAAATTAGTACCTTAGACTTGACCAGAGTGGAAGAGATATGGATATTGCTTTTGCATGTATGCCTCAACTTCCCATGTGTCTCTTTTATCTTGTTGGTTCCTCCAAAGGACCTTAACGGAAGCTAGATCCTTGTTTCTCAACCTCTTCACCTGTCTATCCAAAATTTCTGGCGAAACCTCTTCATAAGACAAATTGTCTTCTACCACACCCACAACATCCAAGGGCACAATAGCATTAGGGTCACGTACACACTTTCTCAACATGGACACATGAAAGACCGGATGAACCATATTCATATTATTGGGCAACTCCAACTCATAGGCCACCTTATCAATCCTTCTCAATACTCTATAAGGACCCACAAATCTTGGACTCAATTTACCCTTCTTGGAAAATCGATCCACATACTTGATGGGTGAGATCTTTAAATAGACCCAGTCACCAACATTAAATTCAAGATCCCTTTTCCTAACATCAGAATAGGACTTTTGCTGACTTTGGGCTATTTTCAACCTCTTCCTTATCAACCTCACCTTCTCCAAGGCCTCCATAACCAAATCTGGACCTAACAAAGCCATCTCCCCCACCTCAAACCATCCAACCAGGGACCTACTACTTCTACCATAGAGAGCCTCAAAAGGATCCATGCCAATGCTTGAATGATAACTATTATTGTAAGCAAACACAATGAGTAGATGATGTTCTTCCCAACTACTTAAACTCCAAAACCCAAGCTCTAAGCATATCCACAAGAGTTTGGATAGTTCTTTCGGCTTGGCCATCTGTTTGAGGTTGAAAGGTCGTACTAAGCTTAACCTTGGTACCAAGACCTCTTTGGAAGGACTTCCAAAAGTGAGAAGTGACTTGAGCACCACAATCCGATATGATAGACAAAGGCATCCATGTAATCTAACCAATTCATGAATGTACAACTTAGCATAATCTTTGGCAACATAAGTAGCCTTAACTAGTAGGAAATGAGCTAACTTTGTCATTCTGTCAACCACAACCCAAATGGAATCAAAATGCTTTCTAGTCTTAGGCAACCCAACCACAAAATTTATGTTGATTTCCTCCCACTTCCAAGTAGGAATATCTATACATTAGGCTAGGCCACCCGACTTTTGATGCTCGGCTTTCACTTTTTGGCAATAATGACAATCGGATAAAAACTTAGCAATATCTCTCTTCATACCACCCCACCAAAACACTTCCCTCAAATCTCTATACATCTTTGTAGAACTGGGGTGAATAGAATAGGAAAAATTATGAGCATCATCTAAAACCTTCTTTCTCAAGTCATCAACACTAGGCACACACAATCTACCTTGGTACCTAAGGGAACCATCTCCCCTTTGGGAGAAAACCTCCACCTTACCATCTCTCACCAAGGCCTTCAACTCTAGCAAGGCGGTGTCAAGATCTTGTTTTGCCTTTACCTCCTCAATCAATGAAGATTAACAACTATCAACAACCACTACACCACCATTAGCAACCTCTTCCAACCTAACCCCTAACCAATGGACCTCTCTAGCCACCTCTTTGCCACCGTCATCAACATGAGCTAGGCTACCCATAGGCAACCCTACTCAGAGCATCGACCACAATATTAGCTTTGCCGGGGGTGATAATGCACACTCATATCATAATCTTTAAGAAGCTCTAACCACCTTCGTTATCTCAAGTTGAGATCTTTCTAGGTAACACATATTGGAGACTCTTATGGTCCGTGAACACATCCTCACAAACCCCATAAAAATAATGACGCCAAATTTTCAAAACAAATACCATGGCAGCCAATTCAAGATCATGGGTAGGATAATTATTCTCATACACCTTAAGTTCTCTAGAGGTATAAGCTATCACCTTACCATTTTGCATCAAAACACAACCCAAAACAATTCTTTAGGCATCACAATACACCACAAACCCTTCCGATAAAGGCAAGATAGGAGCGTAGACAAGCATATCTTTCAAAGTTTGGAAACTCTTCTCACATGCATCGATCCACATGAATTTTGCCTTATTTTGGGTCAACTTAGTTGTAGGAGAAGCAATAGAAGAGAACCCATTCAGAAACCTTCGATAATAACCTGCTAAACCCAAGAAGCTTTTGATGTTCGATGGAGTCAAATGTCTAGGCAAATTTCTAATAACCTCCGTCTTCTTAGGATCCACCTTAATTCCATCAGCCGACACCACATGACCTAGAAAAGCAACCTATTTCAACCAAACCTCACATTTTTCATATTTAGCATACAACTTCTCCTCCCTCAAGATTTGCAACACCACCCTCAAATGATCCACATGCTCCTCCTCACTATGAGAATATATCAAGATATCATCAATAAAAACAACCACAAACAAGTCAAGGTAGGGTTTGAAGACCCTATTAATAAGATCCATGAAGATAGTCGATGCATTAGTCAACCCAAAGGACATAACCAGACACTCATAGAGCCTATACCCAGTCCGGAAGGCCGTCTTGGGAATGTCACACTCCATCACTTTCACTTGGTGATACCTAGACCGAAGATCCATCTTAGAGAAGTGACTAGCCCCTTGAAGTTGGTCAAAGAGATCATCAATCTTTGGTAGAGGGTACTTATTCTGTATGGTGACTCTATTAAGTTGCTGGTAGTCAATGCACATTCAAAGAGTACCATCCTTCTTCTTCACAAACAACACCGGTCCACCCTAAGGTGATTGCCTAGGCCTTATAAAACCCTTCTCCAACAAATCTCTCAATTGTTCTTTCAACACCTTTAACTCTGTCGGGGCCATACGATAAGGGGGAATAGAAATGGGTTGAGTATCGGGAAGGAGGTCTATACTAAAATCTAGTTTCCTTTTAGGAGGGACACTGAGAAGCTCATTGGGAAAGACACTAAGGAATTCATTAACCACTAGAACCTCTACTGTCATGACCCAAACTAGGGCCTAACATGGTGCATGGGAAACCCGAAAGAACCCCAAGCAAGCCTCTTAATATATCATTACACATCTTTGGTTGCAAAAGCAATTACATACAATTAAAGAATAGAAATAAGGGCATATGGACTAAGGGAAAACCTCCATTTCATAAAACATCAAGAGAGTCAAAGAGAGTCAAGCTTATAGCATCATTACATACTTGTCCAACAATACCTCTATACATAGAACTTAGCGGGGGCCAAGATAAGAAACCAGTCTCACCCTCATAATAATGATAATTAGCTCATGCAAATTTACAAGATATAATCTAAATATAAGCATGAGAGAAGATAGATATTGTCCCCGGACTTGAGGACTCACCAAAAGCTAACTTGAACAATCCGTCTGGCCACGTGGAGGAGAATCAATGGGAGCTCCGGTTCCTATATGGTAATATCATGTAGGCATAGAGTATGCATTAGTATATTTGAATGTACTAAGTATGTAGGATGCAATTCAACAAGAGATAGGCAATGTAGGCGAAATGAAATACCATAAGCAATGGATAACATAATAACAATATGTCATGTATGCATGATGCTTGAAATAAAATATACTTATATAGAACATACTATATGTGTAGGAACAGACCATCATCATAGACCAAGCAACTTAGTACTTGGAATCCAAGGTAGACCACCCCTTAGAAGTGATTGAGGTACCAACCCCTCAATTGGTTAATGGCTTACCACCCTATCCTAAGCGATTGAGGTACTAACTCCTCAATTGGTTGATGGCTTACCACCCCCATCCAAGGCGATTGAGGCATCACCCCTCAATTGGTATGGTCATTTATTTCATTCTTGAATTGCATGATTTTGAACTAGCATTACATACCCACCAAGTGTTTGATAAAATGTTTTGACAAGGATTCTCAAGTTATTGATGGTCTATTACATGGTTTGTAAGTCAAGTGACTCTATGATGATTAAGGGATTATGTATGTATTAAATTCATGAAAAATATATATAGTGTTGTAAGTTGACACACCTTGTCGGGGGGTGCCATGTCCATACTACCATGTTGAGGGGTAGATACCTTGATCACCTTGTTGGGGGCGTCATTCCCGTACTACCATGTTGAGGGTTCTATCTTGACCATCTTTTTGGGGGTGTCATACCCGTACTACCATGTTGAGGGGTAGATACCTTGACCACCTATTTAGGGGGTGCCATGCCCGTACTACCATGCCGAGGGGTCTCAATCACCTCATCGAGGGGTGACATGCCACAGATTCTAAGTAGTAGTTTCTTGGTCCATGATTATGGTCTCTTCCCACACATGTAATCTATATTTGCAAGTTATATGATTTACAAACATGTTTTACCACAAGCATTGATCATGCATGCCATATTAATAATAATCCTATCCGTTGCTTATGACTATGCATTTTGATTATGCTGGCTTCTATCTTGTTGCATTGCATATGACATACTTGGTACATTCAAACATACTAATGCATACTCTATGCCTACATGATGTTATTATGTAGAAACTGGAGCATCTCTCAATCATCCTCCACGTGGCTAGTTCGGTGCTTTGGAGGTAGCTTTGGTGAGTCCTCAAGTCCGAGGATGCTATCTATGTTACTCGTGCATTTTGTTATTTCCTTATGTTGAAAGGGTCACTCAAATATGGTTCACTCAATGGAAGATAGAGAAGGGGAATGGTGATGCCATCCTTTAGGAAGAGTTCAAAGCGGCATTTCTTAATTGATTCTTTCCTATTGAGCTAAGGGAGGAGAAAATGATGGAATTTATGAACCTTAAGCAAGGTTCCATGAGCGTAAGGAAGTATGCCCTCAAGTTCAACCAACTCTCCAAGTATGACCCACAATTGGTTATCGAGCCAAGGTTAAGGATGAACAAATTTGTGTCAAGTATGTCCGACTTTGTTAATGAGGAGTGTCGTACCGCCATGCTCATAGGTGATATGGAATTTTCCCACCTCAAGACATGTGCCAAACAACTAGAGGATGAAAAGCTTAGAAAGAGAAGAAGTGGTGAGTCTAAGAAGCTCATTTTGAAGGTGGATTCCAAAATTCCAAGGGTGGCCGGTTTACTCAAGGCCATAATTTCCAACGCCAAGGGTCTTCCAATGCTCATAATAGAATGTTTACCAATCACAACCCAAGGTTCCAAGGTAGGAACCATAATGGTCCATGTTTGAAGGACTCCAATGATTGCTATGGTTGTGGTGAAGTGGGTCATAAGGTGATTGACGGTCCTCGTGCTAGAAACAAAGGTAGAGATGGTCCTCCACAAGTCCAAGGTGCGAATGCGGGTCAAAAGGGGAGAGGAGGCCAACATGGGGGTATTCCAAGGCAAAATATGTTTTATGCTCTTCAAGGGAGACAAGGGGTAGATGAGGTGCCCGATGTCATCACCAGTATGTTAAACGTTTTTTATTTTGATGTGTATACATTGATAGACCCAAGTGCCACTCTTTCTTTTATTATTCCTTTTGTTGGCAAAAAGCTTCATGTTAGTCCCGAATTGTTGTGTAAGCTTTAAGAAGTGTCTACACTCGTTGGTGAGTCCATTGTTGCAAAAAGAGTCTATAGAGATTGTCCTGTGTTCATTTTGCATAAAATCTTACCTTGTTATTTTGTTGAATTAGATATGGTGGATTTTGATGTCATTCTTAGGATGGATTGATTGCATGCATATTATGCTTCTATTAATTGAGGAATCCGTAGGGTTAAATTCCAATTTCCTAATGAACCCGTCCTTGAGTGGGAAAATTGTGATGTGGTGGTCAAGGGTCTATTCATTTCTTGCCTTAAAGCCCAAAAGTTGATTTCTAAGGGTTGTCTCTATCATCTTGGGAGGGTTAGAGATGTTGAGTCCAAAGTCCTTCCTATAGATTCTGTTCCGGTGGTTAATGAGTTTCTTGATGTATTTCCTTAATGAGCTTCCCCGTTTTCCTCGTGAAAGAGAAACAGACTTTGGTATAGACCTTTTTCCAGATACTCAATCCATTTTTGTTCCCCTTACAGTATGGCCCCGGTGGAGTTGAAGAAGTTGAAGGAGAAATTGAGGGATTTGTTGGAGAAGAGATTTATAAGGCCTAGTAAGTCACCTTGGGGTGCACCAGTATTTTATGTGAAGAAAAAAGATGATTCTCTTAGAATATGCATTGAGTACAAGAAACGAAGTAAAGTCACCATAAAGAACAAGTACCCTCTACCAAGGATTGATGACCTTTTTGATCAATCTCAAAGGGCTAGTCACTTCTCTAAGATTGATCTTCGATCTGGGTATCACCAAGTGAAAGTGAGGCAGTATGACATTCCCAAGATGACTTTTTAGACTAGGTATGGGCATTTTGAGTTTGTGGTTATGTCCTTCGGGTTGACTAATGCACCGGCTAAATTTATGGATCTCATGAATAGGGTCTTTAAACCCTACCTTGACTTGTTTGTGGTAGCTTTTATTGATGATACCTTGATCTATTCCCATAGTGAGGAGGAGTATGTGGACCATGTGAGAGAGGTGTTGCAAATCTTGAGGGAGGAGAGGTTGTATATAAAATATGAGAAATGCGAGTTTTGCCTGAAAGAGGTTGCTTTCCTATGGCATGTGGTGTCGGGTGATACATTAAGGTGGATCCTAAGAAGATGGAGGTGATTAGAAATTTGCCTAGACCTTTGACTCCGTCGGACATTAGAAGTTTCTTGGGTTTGGCGGGTTATTACTGGAGGTTTGTAAATGGTTTCTCTTCTATTGTTTCTCCCATGACTAAATTGGCACAAAAGAAAGAGAAATTTATGTGGACCAATGAGTGTGAAAGGATTTTCCAAACTTTGAAAGATATGCTTTTCTCCATGCCTATCTTGTCTCTACCGGAAGGGTTGGAAGGGTTTGTTTTGTGTTGTGATGCCTGAAGAATTGGTTTGGGGTGTATTTTGATGCAAAGTGATAATGTGATAGCATAAGCCTCTAGACAACTTAAGGTGCATAAGAAGAATTATTACACCTGATAGCATCATACGAAGCTCTACTCCTTTGAAGGACAAGGATGAAAAGGATGAAGCTTTAGAAGATCAAAGGAGGCCCATAACAAGATCTCAAACCAAGGAGTTTAATGATAAGCTCAATGGGCTTTAATTGCAGATCCAAAGGTGTCTTGTTGGGGAAGAAGAGCTAAAGCCCAAGAAGGATGAATTGTCAAAATGGTACAATTATTTGGTGGCCCAAATTCAAGACCAAGATGAAGAATTTTAGGGTTAAATTTCCTGCAAATAAGACCAAGAAGAGTCCAAAAATTAGCCACAACAAAGGTTGCTTTCTGCCCAAGTTTGCAGAGAAGACTAGTCAAACTTTCTAAATTTATCAAGATTCTTTTCCTAGTTGGGTTTTACCTTATTTACTTATTTATATATAGGTTATTAATGTTTTGCTTGTTCTATTTAAGGTATCCTAGTACCATTTAATGCTTTCCTAGAATACTAGGTCTATTCCTAGTTAAGGTAACTTTATTTCCTTTCTAGAGGAGGATTTACCTTGTAATTTTCTTTCTAGGTTTTGGATACTCCTTGGGCCTAACCTAAGGAGTCTTGGACGTCCAAACACCTTATAATTTACATAGGAGTCTTTTTTCTTTCATTAAACACAATTAGATGGATATTAATAATACTTGACATAGTTCTATTGAACCTTTGTGACTTGTTCTTTGAGAATTTATCTTTAAATCTTTACTAGTTCATAGCTTGAGGTATCAAGTACTTTCTTCTTGTGATATCTTTGATTTATTTTTGGTATTCTTTAGAAGGTGATTAGTTTACATGCTAATTATTGTCTTTAGTTACT
>JAABOM020120547.1:0-22631 GCA_011800125.2 Solanum clarkiae | reverse complement strand
CAACAAATTCATTCACTACTGGAACTGATTGAAGAGTTGGTGATTCTGCCTCCATATCCCTCACTCTAACTAAATGATATATATACCCCTCAGATATCATCTTTCTGGCCTTAAAATAAGAGATAAACTTTCCCTTTGGTGCCGCAACATTGCCTTCCAATTCAAGAACTACCTCATTTGGAAAGTGAAAAAATACACTCTTAGTTCGGCAATCCACGGTAGCATAGCAAGAAGCTAAGCAATTCATGCCCATTATAACATAAAAATCCACCATTTCTAGCTCAATAAGGTCAGCCAATGTGTCCCAATCACAAATAGTTACTACACAATCATAATAAACCTTTCTAGCCATAATAGATTCACCGGTTAGTGTAGACACTTCAAATGGTGTATTCAATAATTTTGGTGTTCTCTTAACCAATAGATTGTGCTATATCGCCCATACGTCTCCTCGGGCAATCGTTTATCATATGCCATGGTGCACCACACCAATAACAAACATCTGTCCCAACACGACATATACCGAGATGACTTTTTTGCACACTATTTGCAAAGCTGCCTAGGAGTCATTGGCTGGCCTACTTAATATCCTGTTATCCATGTACCTTTTCCCTCACTTCTTGGACCAAACTGATTTCTTCCAGACCCTTGAAGTTGTGGTAGAGCACTGGCTGCAGAATAGGAGGATGATGGCCTAGGTTGTCTATTAGAAAACGAAGGTCTAAATTCACCTTGGGATGGTGTAAACTGCCCTGTAGATATGGCCCTTTTGGCCTTCCCCCTTTCCAACTCTTGTGTCCTTCTTCTCTACCTCTGATCCTCCAATTTCTATGCAGAAGACTCTATCCTCGCTGTGTATACATCTTTATTCAAGGAAGCAATCGTGTAGTCTCCGACCAGATACATATCCAGTCTATTCACATATCGATGAACCCTATCTGCCATAGTAGCAACTACATTAGGAGCATACCCGGCCAGGGAATTAAATTGGAGGCTATACTCCCTCAAGCTCATATTCCCTTTGTGGAGGTTCAAGAACTGGTCTGTATGTGACTCTCGAATCTCTAATGGCAAGTAATGGTCAAGAAAGACCTCCTTGAACTCCTTCCAAGTGGTTGGAGAAGCATCTATATCTTTGGATTGCTTCCAAGCTTCATACTATAATATAGCCACACCCTTCAACCTATATGTCGCTAACTAGACAACTTTCGTACAACTCACATGCATAATATCTAAAGTATGATAAATATGATCAATAAAGTCTTAGGTGTCTTCATTAGGATCTGACCCAGTGAAGGATGGAGGGTCCAAATTAAGAAAATCACGTATCCTCGTGCCAACTGCCCTATTCGCACCCCCTGCACCTATAACTGGACCTTTCTGTCATTAGCCGTGGACAACAACTATGCGCTTTCTATACATATTATAAGGGGTTCTTACATTTGACATGCCTTTAAGAAAATAAACAGTGATAACAAGCGAAAAGGAAATGCATATGACTAGGCCGTTGGGGCCACGGTGTTTAAAGTACGAGACATGATCACATTTTAATTTAAATAGTCTACAAAGCCTCTAGATAAGAAAAGCATCTGATAAGAGTTAGGACAAGACCTGCCCTAGCTAACTGTACAATACAAAAATATAAGCTCTAGACATACACAAAGCTCCGAAGAAACTTGGAGCTTGGTAATAGTAGTTAGATATCTTGTACTCCTACTGGGGAGATCTACTAGTACCTGTACCTGCGGCATGAAATGCAGGTCTCCCATAAGGAATGTTAGTATGAGATAATATACTGAATATGCAAGGAAGAAAATACTGTATATGAAGTAACTACTCAAATGAAACTATGCACTGGTGTAGGATAAGAGACCACCTTTGGGATCATGTACTTTATTATCTTTATATTACTTTACCTTACTGTATAATCTATGCACAATATTTAATACAAATGACCAGCTGATCAATGGTAAAACTGTATCGGGATCGTCCCTGGCTAGGTTCTTCCTTCACCCCTAGGACTACCACCCGTGATAGGGTCATCCCTGGCTATGAGATTCTTCCACCCCTTGGGCTACCACCCATTAATAAATAATGTACTTTATCTTTCAATTACCTTTGAGATGATTCTTTTGGTGGTCACAATATTTGAGCTGTAGGACTGTAGATGTAACATGTGACATGCAGATAATCATACAAGACAATATGACAATGAAAAGAGTACATTATATAAATAATGAAATGCGTATGAGATGAAATAACTCGTGAACTTTATTTGGCAAAAAGAACCCATGTAACCTGGTATCCATGTGTGTATGCAGATCTAAAAGTAACTATGCATGGGAGCACATGAACATGTTCAAGAGTGTAGACATAGTTAATAGTTGTGTCAGAGTTTGTAAGCGCCTTTATGTGCCAAGGAAGGATCTATATTTCATGCCAAGTAATACGAAATCAAGCAGCTTTACATACCTCGTGATATGACCACATTACTACCTAAAGATAACCTTCCCTTCCTCCAAATATTTATATACAACATAGTAGGTGATAAAACTAGCATTAGTATTTAGTAAATATATCTTGGCAGCCCAATCTCACAAAAGAACAACATACGGACAGCAAGCGGATATTTATAAGCCCAAGAGTATTCTTTCAATCTTTCCTCCCCTAATTTCATTTTCTAATACACATTCTCATATACATATCATGTGCAGCCTGTTCTAGAGTCGTAACAGTCTTATAACTGTCCACAAAGCACAACACATAATTATTTTACACAACCTACATATGGACAGCATAACATTACGTCCCTTTGACCCATTTTGACGTCGACAATTCCAAACCCGTTCCAACTTTAACCAAACTATTCTCAACATATCTACACATAGAAACAACCTTCAACTAGTATCCGAATAGTAATAAATCAGCCATTAAGGATGTGAGGTAATATCCTTCAATCTATCAGCCCACAAGTTCCAATCAACATTACACTTTAGATAGCACAATAAAGCTTGTTGGTTAGGTGAAACCAAAATCTGGGCAGCAACCTTACGGTAATATCTATAACTCAAACCATCTTAAGAACATCAAATTTTCTTCATAATATAGCCCACAAACCATAGAGAATTTGCTAAAACAAAAGACAAGTGTGGAGCAACTTTCTAAACACATGTTGTCCAAATTTTCAGCACAAGCATAATAGCATATACTTCTTGTCTTTCAAGAAGGAACTATACTAAATACACAACTATAATTACTTATCTTTGCCTTCAAGATTTAGGTCTCCTTCAAGAACCCTAGAGGGTTGTGTAGGCTTCTATGTGAAGTGAAATAAAGAGAGAAAGAAAAGTCTTTAGGAAGCTAAAAAGTTTCCCCAAAGTGAAATGACTTAAGGGGCTGTTTTGAGCCCTTTATAAAGGGTATCTTGGACAACTTACCCTTAACCTTTTGACCACATTTTACCACATATTAATAAGCTAGTTATGCAGCAGCTTGGCCCTTACACTTGGGCTTACATGGGTCTCAAAGTTGATGGGCCTTGGCTGCCCATTTTCCAAATTCTTCTCCACTTAGTTTGAGCCCAATTAGCCAAGTGGATTGTGGTGTACTTGGGCCCTTTTATTATCCTTCTTGGGCTGAAAATGTAGTCCATTTATGATGCTAAAAAATAATCTAAAGTTACTGATCTCCTTAACACGGACTTTCTTTATAATCGGTCTTGGACAAATTCGACGTCGAGTCTCATCTCCGTTTAGCTAAAAAATTTAAGCTAAGCAAGTAGGTGACTCACTTTCTAGCTTCCTAAGAACTACAAGAACCTCAATTTTCTTACTTCATTTTAGGTCATGATCTCCTCAATTCGACTTAAAACTTATTTACACTCGACCTTCTTCAGCGTTAGACATACATATCGCCCTTTGATTGAAGATTCAAGCACTTTTAAAAATGGGAGCTAATTTGACCAAACCTTTCATTTGCATAGTACTAGTACATGTAAAATGTGGGGTGTTACATCCTCCCCCCTTAGGAACATTCGTCATCGAATATTAGCATAATTACATAGAGTAACCAAGTTCAGCGCAATAAACGTTCAAACATATGTACCTATTAAGTCTCGTAATTCTGGATGTTGGACTTCCTCTTTAGCTTCAAACAAGTTAGGGTATTTTGATTTAATCACATCCTCGGCCTCCCATGTTATTTCTTCGGCGTGCTGGTTTCTCCAAAGTACTTTTACTGAAGCTATTTCTTTATTCCTTAGCTTCTTAATTTGACAATCTAGAATAGCAACAGGTACCTCTTCATAGGTGGGATCTTTTGTTATCTGCACATCCTCAATAGGAGTGATATTGGATCAGTCATCTATGCATTTTCGAAGCATTGAGACATGAAAAACTGGATGAACCATTGAAAGCTCTTGGGGTAGCTCTAGTTCATATGCAACCTACCCGAACTTCTGAATAATTTTATATGACCCTATGTAACGTGGGCTCAGATTTCTTTTCTTACCAAATCATATAACCCTTTTTATTGGAGACACCTATAAAAACACCCAATCCCCTACTAAGAATTCCAATCCTCTTCTCCTAGCATTCGCATATGTTTTGTGATGACTTTGGGCTTTTTCCAGTCGCTGCTGTATCACCTTAACTTTTTCCATGGCTTACTGTACTGGATCTGGCCCAAACAAGGTAGTTTCACCCACTTCAAACCATCTAATTGGCAACCTATACTTCCTTCCATACAACACTTCATAAGATGCCGTCTTGATACTTGAGTGGTAGCTATTATTATAGGCAAATTCAATAAGTGTCAAATGGTCTATCCAACTACCTTTAAAATACAATGCACAAGATCGCAACATACTTTCAAGTGTCTGAATGGTGCATTCTGCTTGGCCATCTGTTTGAGGGTGGAAAGCTATACTCAAATTCACTTGTGTCCCTAAACTCCTTTGGAAGGACTTCCAAAACTTTGCATTGAATTGAGCTCCTCTATCAAAGATAATGGAGATTGGGACTCCATATAGCCTTACTATCTCTTTGAGGTATAGCTTGGCAAGCTCTTCAGTAGTATAATCACTCATGACTGGCAAGAAGTGTGATAACTTTGTGAGTTTGTCAACTATTACCCATATGGAGTCAAATTTCTGAAATGAGCGAGGTAACCCTGTAACTAAATCCATAGTGATCATATCCCACTTCCATGTTGGAAGCGCTATACACTACATGTAGCTCCTGGCTTTTGGTGTTCTATTTTCACTTGTTGGCAATTTGGACATTGAACCAAAAATTCTGCAAGGTCCTTTTTCATGCCTCCCCACCAAAATGTTCCCATTAGGTCATGGTACATCTTAGTTGATCCTGGATGGATGGAATAGAGGGAATGATGGGCTTCATCCATTACCCTCTTTCTTAATCCGTTGATATCAGGCACATATAATCTGTTTGGGTAATAAAGTACTCCATTTTGTGTAAGGTAAAATCCCTCTACCATACCCTGACTCACCTTTTCCTTAAGTCGTTGTAAAATAGGGTCCTCAAATTATCTTTCTTTCACCTCCATTACCAACGAAGACTCTGCAACATTATGCACAACAATCCCTTCCTTTGGAGTTTCAAAAAGGCGAACACCCAAATTGGCTAGCTGACATAGATCCTTAGCCATTCCTTGACTTACCACATCTTGATCACTAGTATACATGATTGCCTTATGACTCAGAGTATCGGCTACCACATTTGCCTTCACCGGGTGGTTTAGTATATTAACGTCATAATCCTTTATTAGCTCTAGCCATCTCCGCTGTCTTAAGTTTAGGTCTTTCTGCTTACAGACGTATTGCAGGCTCTTTTGATCAGTATATATGTCAACATGAACCCCATATAGATAGTGGCACCATATTTTCAGAGCAAACACAATCACTGCCAGCTCGAGATGATGTGTGGGGTAGTTTTTCTCATGTGGTCATCACTATCTTGATGCATAAACAATTATCCTACCATGTTGTGTTAGTACACACCCTCAGCCAAATCCTGAAGCATCACAATACACTGTATACCCTTCGGTGCCTTCTAGAAGTACTAACACTGGTGCAGATGTTAGTTTATTTTTCAGCTTCTGAAAGCTCCTTTTACATGCATCATTCCGTTGGAACTTGGTCGCCTTGTGTGTCAACTTTGTTAGAGGTGCAGATATAGAAGAAAAACCTTCAACAAACCTCCTATTCCAAACCTAGGAAGCTCCGAACTTTCGTGGGTGTCGTAGGCCTTGGCCAATCTTTCACAACCTCTATCTTTTGTGAATCAACCCTTATTCCCTCATCAGACATAATATAACCAAAGAATGCCACTGATTTTAGCAAAAATTTACATTTAGAAAACTTGGGATAAAACTGTCAATCACGAAAAACCTGTAACACTTGTCGTAAGTGATTTGCATAGTCCTCTTTTGATCTCGAATATACCAAAATTTCATCTATAAATACTATCACGAACACCTGCAAGAATGACTTAAGTACCTTGTTCATCAGATCCATAAAAACTACTGGTGCATTCGATAGCCCAAACGACATAACAGGAAATTCAAAGTAACTATAGTATATTCTAAAAGTAGTCTTAAGTACATCTTTCTCCTTCACCCTCACTTGGTGATAACCTGATCTCAAATCAATTTTTGAAAAGCATTTGATACCCTGCAACTAATCAAATATATCATCAATCCTGGGGAGGGGGTATTTATTCTTGATTGTCACCCTATTAAATTTTCGATAGTCAATACACATTCTCAAGGTGCCATCCTTTTTGCGTACAAAAAACACTGGTGGACCCCAAGGGGAAACACTAGGCGTTATAAAACCCTTCTCCAATAAGTCCTTTAAATGCTCTTTTAATTCACGCAGTTCGACCGGGGTCATTCTATACGGTGGGATAGAAATAGGTTGAGATCCTGGAAGTAAGTCAATAGTAAAATCTACTTCTTATTCTAGAGGTAAGCTTAGAATTTCATCAGGGAAGACATCAACAAATTCATTCACTACTGGAACTGATAGAATAGTTGGTGATTCTGCCTCTATATCCCACAGTCTAACTAAATGACATATATCCCCGTTGGATATCATTTTCTGGCCTTAAAATAAGAGATAAACTTCACTTTTGGTGCCCAAACATTGCCTTCCCATTCAAGAACTGCCTCATTTTGAAAGTGAAAGTATACTATCTTAGTTCGGCAATCCACACTGGCATACCAAGAAGCTAACCAGTCCATACCCATTATAACATCAAATTCCACTATTTCTAGCTCAATAAGTTCAGCCAATGCATCACGATTACAAACAGTTACTACACAGTCATAATAAACCCCTCTAGCAATAATTCATTCACCGATTGGTGTAGACACTTCAAATGGTGTGTTCAATAGTTTGGGTGTTCTCTTAAGCTTCCAGCAACTAGGGTCAATTAATACATATACATTATGTGAAAAGATGGACAAATTACGTGTGACCACATTAGGTGAAGCTTCCAAATTTTTCCGACTCCCTAGAGCATAAGTGCGATTCTGGACTCCGCTAGAGCTAGCTGCCCCTCTAACACCTCTACCATGACCCATGGGTGCCTATTGACCCCTACTTAATAGAGGAACTAATGACGATGATGCAACAACTGAACTAGTAGATTGTGCTATATCGCCCATGCATCTCCTCGGGCAGTCTTTTATCATATGCCCTGGCGCACCACACCAATAACAAACATTTGTCCCAACACAACATATACCCGAATGACTTCTTCCACACTATTTGTAAGGCTTCCTAGGAGTCATTGGATGGCCTGCCGAATATCCTGTTATCCGTGTACCTTGTCCCTCACTTCTTGGACCAAACTGATTTCTTCTAGACCCTTGAAGTTGTGGTGGAGTGCTGGCTGCAGAATAGGAGGATGATGGCCTAGGTGGTCTATTAGAAAATCGAGGACTAAACTCACCTTTGGATGGTGTAAACTGCCTTGTAGATCTATCCCTTTTGGCCTGCCCCCTTTCCAACTCTTGTGTCCTTCTTCTCTACCTCTTCAGTGTTAGACAAACATATTGCCCTTTAATTGAAGATTTCTGCACTTTTAAAAATGGACGCTAATTTGACCAAACCATATCATGCTTCATTTGCATATTACTAGTACATGCAAAATGTAGAGTGTTACATAACCCTATTTCAAACATTGAAAAATCGCTCTTCATATTTTAATCTCTCTCAAAAGCTTTTCACAAAGGAACTATTGGATATTTCAACTGCTGGGGTGTTCAATTCTTCTTAAATTCTTTGGAGTTTCTTCATCTTATTGAAGGTATGTGGGTTTTTGATTCTTGGTTACTTTCAATCAAGAAGAGCCAACCTATTTTCAAGAATTTTACATGAAATTTGCATGCTTTAGTTTGGGGTTTTAACTATTATGATTTCTTAAATTCAAATAATTAACGGGTTATGTGTATCTAATGATTTTGAGATGATTTAAGCTTTGAAATATGGGATTTCATTATTTTTATGAATCTATGATTATGTATGTCCCCTTAAAAAGCTTGTTTGAGCATGGGTGGTTTATATATGATTTTAAATATGGATTTAATTAAACATTTACTTCAATTTAATGTTATGTTATTACTTTTACATTGAATCTTAATTACCCATGCCATTATCACACCATTCATAGCATATGCATTCCTGCTCACATATATGTCTAAGATTATGGCTCACACCATTCATAGCATAGCATATGCATTCCTGTTCAAAAGATTTTATGGAAATTGTGAAGTTGGTTAAGTCCAACTATGATTTATGTTATGGATTTGATAAAGTATTGGCTATGACAAGAATGTGATCACATATATGTCTAAGATTTTAACTCATTGAGCAATTTTATAGGTGGTTACACCATTATGTTTACAACAACATTGATTAAGGTTTGGGTTAGAGCGGGCTATCCCCAAGGGTCCATACTCATCTCTCAAAAAGGTGCTCCAAAGGAGCTATCCTATGCATAAAAGTATGTTATGAAGAATGTTTTGGCATTTTTTCCTATGATGCATGATTATGAGAATGATATTTGGCCTTTAAGCATAAGAATGTATGTAAACAATTTGAATTCATGCCTATTTTACAAGCATGTATATATATATGTGTATTCTAGTGGGATGACGACCTAGCACCGATGGGTTGGATGTCGGAGTGGACTATCCCCATGGTTCCGTAATCCTATTTTTGAACTATGTGCCTAGCATAGGATTATGTTTATTCCCCAAGGGGGAAATTATGTCAAGAATCTAGCATTAGCAAGTAGGTCTTCTTACCGTTTGGGATGAGACAACGAGGTTCCAAGGTATAGCTCACTTGGTCTCATGTCGGTTAAGGTCCCATCCTCATATATACAAAGTACTTTCGCATTAATGCGACACGAAATTCATGGAATCTCATTATATTATATTTCTTGCCTATATATGTCTTTCTATATTAAGTTCCCTTTCCATCTAACATTAAATGCAGGTTTGGTAAGTCATAAGCATTGCGTCCCGTATACTTAGTACATTCAAATGTACTAATCCATACTCTTGCTTATATGATCTCACCATGTAGGGATCGAAGGCTTTGAGCATCCACCGTACGATATTTATCTTAGATTCCAAGGTTACTTTAGTTCTGACTCCTATCTTCTAAGGACGACCCACCATCCTCTACTATGTTACTTTTGGCTATTACTAATCTTGAGGGTTAGCCCAGAAAGTGTCTTGGCCCCTGGCCTATCTTATGAATAGAGGCATTGTTGGACCCTTTTGTATACTTCCTTACGATTGTATGTTACATATTGTGTTTTATGATGATGGCTATCTGTCAGTTATTGTTATGTGTTTGGATTGTAAACTTATCAATGGTTTCTATGTTATGTTGAGACATATCCTAAGTCCTGATCTACCCTATAGCCTGAATACTACTTTCACGCCCCTTAGAACAATGTGTTTACCTTTTCGCATACGTTTCCAAACCAATGATGTGTAAATTGATGCTATGAGGCTTGTTTGGGGATCCTCGGGTTCCTATTCACCATGTCAATCCTAGGCCCTAGGTCCTAGTCGTGACAATAAAAAATTTCTAACACAATTAATGTCATGCCCCTGGGGGTACGCTTAGCGTGGCTGGCACTCAAAAACTATTGCTAGCCTCTGAGAGAATAATTTGGCCTCATTCTCACATCGTACTCAACAACTAAAGAATGCACTCATAAAAAGGGTATCATATGCATGAGATCAAATAAATTAGATAACTCAACTATATATTAATCTCAAACAAAAGTATGTTTAGACACATCAATACTCAACATTCTTCTATTCAAGGTCTATGAAGCCTCTACTCAACAAATGTAGATGGTGTTATGACAGGCCGTGAACACCCCAACTGAAAGTATAGAGAAGAACTAAATCAATAGATTATAAAATGGCTCCTCCAGAGAACAAAGAGGGGTCACCAATTCTGGAAGTGTACTAAATTTGGGTCTCAACGATGCTGATGCAGGACCGAATGGATGTCAGTACTTGGATTATACTGGTATGTAAAATAGCTCAAGAAATAAGACATGACTCACTCATATCAACACAACAAATCATTCTCGACGCATCATATGTAAGTTTAGTGATAGACATGCTTTTTGAAATATACTCATTTTAAAATATCATGCTCAAATAATGTTGCTTGGAAGTTTTTCGCTTAATCGACATTCTCATCTCACCACCTTTAATTAGGTGATGCACAATGAAGGTGACGTTGTTTCCATGCCCGCCCTTAACTTCCCATGGAAAAGGGCGATCAACTCTCTCTTGGATCCATAATAAATGTCCACTTGAATAACAAGAGTCGCAAGAACGAGATGTAATGACTATCCTACGTTGGTAAGATAGTTCTATAGGTTAAAATAGATATGTACTCGATCCCCTCTAGGTGCTCGATACTACTCCTAAGACTACAATATGCTCGACTCATCAATCAACTCATCTATCATCTCATCAATCAACTCACAACTCAACCCCTTTGGGGTATCTCATCTCAACACTTCTTAATTACTCAAATTCAATTAATCAATGCAACCAATCAACTCAACTCAGACTCAAACGTTCATTTAGAATCATTGAAATTGACTCATCATATAGGATAAACTAGATAGTCATGTATATATGTGACTCAGTGCAACATGCTTCTTCTACTCAATCATGCTCAAGTTACTCAACTCTGACATATGCATAGAAATTCATAAAATCATGAAATTTAGGGTTCATACTATCAAGTGTAAAACTTCATCTCAATTTCATACAAAATTTTATCAGAATCATCAAGTACCCCATATATTATGAGGAAAGTCTAAATAAATGCAGGAAGGTAATATTTCAATCATAGAATTCCTCAACTCTCAATTATCCTTCAAATATTTGACCAAGAAGACGAAAGGGCATGTGGAATAAGGTAGTTCACACTTTGGTAAGCCTTACATACCTTAGGATTAAGGGGACAATCAATCTACAATCAATCCATGCACTTGAACTGAAAACTCTAACTTCTCTTTCTCATTCCATGCTCTTAAGAAATCACTAATGTGTGGAATGAAGAACGAATACCCTTAGGGTTGGCCTTTAGACCTTATATAAGTCTAAAAGGACCTAGGGTTTATCTAACAACCCTAAAAGTGCCCCAAAACGTGCCTCAGAATGGCCATAATTTCAATTTCCATAAACCTTAAAATCCATTGACTGTTTCAAAAATTTGACTTCATATTTAAGATCAGGCAGTCAAAATTAGGTCGAAGAGGGTCTAACCCCGATCTAAGAGCGAATTATTAGCAATTATAAATTTTAAGTGACGAATTATAGTGAGGTTTGCGCATTCCCTCCATGACACGCCAAGGGAACGCTTTAGTGTAATTTCTTCTTTGTGTCCTCTCTGCGACTCGGAGGGGTGTACTTTTCCTGGTAGTGTTTTCCTGTACGGCCCAAAATATTCTAAGTATTGGGCCCAAGTTTTCGCAAACGTGTTTTTATCTATATTTAGCCGAATTTCACCCCTGTATCATCCTAAACATTTCCTAATACTCTCGAAACACAGCCACATTTTCACTCCAAAATTCAAGACTCAAAACCCTCATCTGGGATTAAGAATTTTCTTCAAGTTTCAAGCCTCCATTTTCAAACTTCACCAAGAACTTCTCCAAAGATAAGGTATGTGGTGTTGAACCATTGGGTCCTTTCGCCCATGGTGACTAAGTCTCATTTTTACTAATATTTCATGATTTAAAATTGATTTTTACATGTGGGTCTTGTATTTTGAGAAATTTACTGTACAATGATTTTAGCTCATGAAAGTATGGTTGTTTTAGCATGTTTTGAGCTCCCAATGTTGCATCTAAGGTGGAATTTAATGAGGGGTTTTGGTGTGAACGTCTTAGGTGGTTTTGAAATTTATTGATTGATCATTTTACAAAAAATATTTTTGCATGATTTTATTTCTAAATTGCATGGTTTTATCCCCGTTATACACCCTCAAATTCATTGATAAAATGTTCGTCTAGAGTTTCTTTTGGAAATGAAGGTCCAAAGCATGAGATATGATAGGATTGACTATATGATCATGAAATAAACATATAAACATGATGAAATCTATATAAAGTGTTGCATTAGAATATATACAACCATCTGAGGGGTTTGTACCACAGCACCTAGGATGATTGGGGTGTGATCATCATCAATCGAATTGGGGTTTTGTACTCATCAACCATGTGAGGGGTTTGTACTTTGCCACCTAGGATGATTGGTGTGTGACCATCATCAATCGAGTTGGGGGTTTGTACTCATCAGCCATGTGAGAGATTTCTACTTCGTAACCTAGGATGATGGGGTGCGACCATTTTCAACCATGTGAGGTGTTTGTATCACCCACCACCTAGGATGATGGGTTATGACCATCATCAACCAACCAAGGTTGGAAATCTAGCTTGGTTTATTCTTTACTTATGATATCTTATATGAGCATGAGTTATTTAAGTATGTTTTACCTATGCATTGATCGTACATGACCCATTGGCATATCATGCCTATTGTCTATTAGTATGCATCTTGATTATGAAACTTATCACTTGTTGCATTGAATCCCTCATACTTAGTACATTCAAACATACTAACGCATACTCTTGCTTTCATGATATCACCATACAGGAATCAGTGCTCAAGTTGATCATCCTCCTTCTCCACGTGGCTAGATCGGTCTTACTCAAAGCTAATTGGTGATTCCTCCATTCCGGGGACCTTAGGTGTTGCTATTACCTATGAATTGAGACTCTTTCTTATGTTCTATTTGATGATAATGGTGAGCCCAGTTACTTTGTCTTGGCCCCCGCTCTATCTTTGTATCTAGAGGTGTTTGTTGGACAAGTTATGTATCTATGATATGGGATATGTTTCCTTGGCCCTTATTGATGTTGTTTTGGAAGATATCCCTTAGCCCTCTTTGCCTATAATGCTTGTTTTATGTCTTCTACATGCTTGTGCGACCAATGATGTGTAATGAGAAGTTGAGAGGCTTGATTGGGGTTTCCTTCAGATTTTTCATTCCCCGTTTCATGTCTAGGCCCTAAGATTGGGTCATGACAAATTTGGTATCAAAGTACTAGGTTGATAGATCCTCAGAGTCCAACACACCACGTCGAAGTCCTATTCATGGTTGTGAAGTGCACCATGACTATGAATAGGAGGCTATGAGGCATTTTAGGAAATGTTTCCCATCTTTATGTTCCATGTCATGCTATAGAGTTGTAGAGAGTTTTTCCCTCCTAACGATTGTTCTTTGCTATGTTTGATTATGCCAAACACTTGAGGAAGATGGGAATAAACTCCCAAGGAGCAACCTAACAATGGTGAGTTTCGAGATGCTCTTACTATGCTTGCCCAAGTGGTGGCCAACCAAGTCCAACAAGGGGCCCAAGCTCCTCATAATAATACCCCAGTAGCTAGGGTAAGAGACTTTATAAGGATGAATCCTCCGATTTTCCATAGTCAAAGGTGGATGAAGATCCACAACAGTTCATTGATGAGGTCTACAAAATCTTGAATATCATGGGTATTGGGCGAAATGAAAATGCGGAGTTGGTGTCATACAAACTCAAAGGGGTAGCGCAAATTTGGTTTGAGCAATGGAAGGGTGAGAAGGGGGTTTGTAATGTGGTGCTTTGGGAGGAGTTCAAATTGGCCTTCCTTAATCGGTTTTTTCCTCTTGAGCTTAGGGAGGAAAAGTTGGTAGAGTTTATGAACTTGAAAAAAGTTACTTTGAGTGTCAGGGGGTTATGCCCTCAAATTTAATCAACTTTCAGAGTATGCTCCTCACTTGGTGGCCGATCTTAGGTCAAGGATGAATAAGTTGGTTATGGGGGTCTCATACTTGGTAAGTGAAGAATGCTGGTCCGCCATGCTTATTGGTGACATGGACTTATCTCGGTTGATGACATATGCTGAGGAAATCAAAGACGAAAGGGTGAGGAAAAGAAGGGGCCATAAGGCCAAGAGGGCTCGTTTTGAGGGCAAGTTCCAAAGGGGTGCTAGATATCACCAAGGCCAAGGGCCTTCTCATTCTACTTGTAGGGGTTTTGCCAATGACTTCCCTAGGTCTTAAGGTGTTGGTGGTGTGTCCCCTACAGAGGTGTGTCCTAGATGTGGAACGAAGCGTGGAGGTCTATGCTTGAAGGGTTCTAATGCATGTTTTTAATATGGGGAGCTTGGTCACAAGAAGGTAGATTATCCGAGAAACCATGACAAGGTCTGAGGTACTAAGGTAGATTGTCCGAGAAACCATGACAAGGTTTGGGGTGCTAATGTGGTTCCATTGGGTAGAAGTGGTCCTCAAGGTGATGCACCAACTCACAACCAGTTTTATGCTCTATATGGGAGGCAAGGGGTTGGTGAGGTCCCCAATGTTGTTACCAGTATATTGAAAATCTTTGACTTTGATATATATGCTTTGATTGATCCGAGTGCCACTCTTTCCTTTATTACTCCTCTTGTTGCTAAACTATTCCATGTTCTTCCCGAGTTGTTGCAAGAGTCATATGAAGTGTCTACTCCTATTGGTGCCTCTATTGTTTCTAGGAAAGTTTATAGGAGTTGTCATATTTGCATTTTGAATAAGTTGTTGGCTTGTGATCTTGTTGAATTAGACATGATACACTTTGATGTCATTATTGGGATGGATTGGTTGCATGTATACTATGCTTCCATTAATTGTAGAACCCGTGAGGTCAAGTTTTAATGTCAAAATGAACCCATCCTTAAGTGGGAGCGTTAAGATGTGGTGTTCAAGGGTAGATTCATTTCATGCATTAAAGCCCATAAGTTGATTTCTAGAGGGTGTTTGTATCATCTTCTGAGGGTTAAAGATGTGGAGTCCAAGGTCGCTTCCATTGATTCGTTCTCATTGTAAATAAGTTTCTTGATGTCTTCCCGAATGACCTTCTCGGTGTCCCTCCCAAAAGGGAGATGGACTTTGGCATAGATCTTCTTCCCGATACTCTACCTATCTCCATTCCCCCTTATCGTATAGCCCCAGTGGAGTTGAAAGAGCAATTGAAAGATTTGTTGAAAAAGGTATTTATTGGACTAAGTAAATCACCTTGGAGTGCTTCGGTATTGTTTGTGAAAAAGATGGATGGGTCACTTAGAATGTACATTGATTACCTGCAACTCGATAGGATCACTATAAAAAATAGGTATCCTCTTCTTAGAATTGATGACTTGTTTGACCAATTGCAAGGGACTAGATTTTTCTCTAAGATTAATCTTCGGCCCAGGTAACATCAAGTGAGGTTGAGGGAGTGTGATATACCTAAGACGCCCTTCGGGACTAGATATGAGCACTATGAATTTGTGGTGATGTCCTTTGGGTTGACTAATGCACCGACCATCTTCTTGGACCAAACGAATAGGGTCTTCAAAACCCTACCTTGATTCCTTTGTTGTGGTCTCTATTGATGATAGTTTGATCTATTTACATAGTAGGGAGGAGCATATGGGCCATTTGAGGATTGTGTTGCAAAAATTTAGGGGGGAGAGATTGTATGCTAAATGTGACAAGTGTGAGTTTTGGTTGAAGGAGGTTGCATTCTAGGGTCGTGTGGTGTCAGGGGATGGTAATAAAGTGGACCCTAAGAAGATCGATATATATGGGAATTGGCCACCATTCAGCCCGTTGGATATTAGGAGCTTTTTGGGCCTTGCGGGTTACTACAAAAGATTTGTGAGTGGGTTCTCCTCCATTGCTTCCCCTGTGATAAAATTGACTTAAAAGAAGGTTAAGTTTGTGTATACCAATGAATATGAGAAAAGCTTCCAAACATTGAAAGATAGACTTGGGTCCGCTCTTATATTGTCACTACCTGATGGCCTTGAGGATTTTGTTGTGTATTGTGATGCATCTAGAATTAGTTTGGGTTGTGTGCTAATATAAAATGGTAAATTCATAGCCTATGCTTATAGGCAACTCAAAGTACATAAAAGGAACTACCCTAGCCATGATCTTGAATTAGCCGCCGTGGTGTTTCACTAAAGATTTGGCATCATTATTTGTATGGATGTATGTTGATGTCTTCACCGATCATAAGAGCCTTCAATATGTCGTCATACAAAAATATCTCAACTTGAGACAAAGAAGGTGGCGAGAACTTCTCAAAGATTATGATATGAGTGTGCATTAGTATCCGGATAAGGCAAATTCATGGCAGATGCCTTGAGTCGGGTGTCTATCGGTAAACTAGCTCATATGGATGGTGGTTATAGAGAGATGGCCAGGGAGGTGCATAGATTGGATTGATTGGCGGTTTGGTTGGAAGATATGGGCGATGGTATAGTTGTTGCTGATAGTTCTAAATTTTCCTTGGTTGATGAGGTGATAGCAAAACAAGATCTAGACTTCTCCTTGCTTGAATTGAGGGCCTTGGTGAAAGAGGGCAAAATAGAGGTTTTCTCCCAAGGGGGAGATGGGAACCTTAGATACCAAGGTAGGTTGTGTGTGCCATATGTTGATAGTTTGAGGGAGAGAATTCTTCATGAGGCCCATAACTCTTCTAATTCTATCCACCCCGGCTCCACCAAAATATATAGAGACTTGAAAGATGTGTATTGGTGGAGAGGCATAAAGAGGGACATTGCTAAATTTGTTTTCGATTGGCATAGTTGTCAACAAGTTAAAGCTGAACATCAATGGTCGGGTTGCCTAACCCAAGACATAGAGATTCCTACTTGGAAGTGGGAAGTAATTAATATGGATTTTGTGGTTGGGTTTCCAAAGACTAGGAAAGGTTTTCATTCTACATGGGTGATGGTTGATAGGATGAAGAAATCGGCTCACTTTCTACCGGTTAAGACTACATATGGGGCTGAAGAGTATGCAATGTTGTACATCCATGAGTTAGTGCAGTTACATGGGGTTCCTTCATCCATTACATCAGATCATGGTGCACAATTTACTTCACACTTCTGGAGGTCTTTTCGACGGGGTATTGGTACCAATGTTCACCTTAGTACTACCTTCCACCCTCAAATGGATGGCCAAGCCAAAAGGACAATTCAAACACTTGAGGATATGCTTAGAGCTTGCATCTTGGATATTAAAGGTAGTTGGGATGACCATCTTCCATCCGTTGAGTTTGCCTAGAACAATAGCTATCACTCTAGCATCGGTGTGACTCCTTCTGAGGTTCTTTATGAGAGATGGTGGAGATCATTGGTGGGTTCGTTTGAGGCTAGAGAGGTGGATTTCTTGTGGCTGGATCTTGTTATAGATGCTCTTGATAAGGTTAGGATGATTAGGGAATAGTTGAGGACAACCCAAAGTCAACAAAAATCATATGCCGATGTAAGAAGGAAAGACATAGAGTTCCATGTCGGTGATCGGGTCTATTTGAAGGTTTCTCCAATGAAAGGAGTGGTCCATTTTGGTAAAAGGGGGAAGTTAAGCCCAAGGTAAGCTGGTTCTTGTGAGGTTATAGAGAGGGTTTACAAGTTAGCTTATGAGTGGAAGTTGCCTAGTGAAATGAATTTGGTTCATTTGGTATTCCATGTCTCTATGTTGAGAAAATGTGTTGGTGAACCTAATGCCATTATGCCTCTTGATATTGTGGGTGTTGTGAGGGATAACTTGACCTATGACGTGGTTTTGGTTTAGATCTTTGATAGTAAAGTAAAGAGATTGAGGAACAAGGAAGTGGCATCCATTAAGGTCCTTTGGAGTAACCAACAAGTTGAAAGTGCTACATGGGAGATCGAAGCGGACAGGCAAAAGCAGTATTCTCATTATTTTCACTCCTCTCAAGCCTAAGGTACTAATCCTAAGTCCCACATGTGATCTCAAGTCTTAATTTTAGCCTCTATGTCATTCATATGCATTCATGTTTAAGTTGGTAAGCTTATGATGATTTTACATTTATATTGAGAATTTGAAAATGGTGTTTTACATGTTAATTTGCATTTGTGTTGAGGCTAATTTGCTCATGATCACTCTTGTCTTATGTGTCTATTTTACATTTGGAGACGAATGTTCCCAAGGGGGAGATTTTGTAACGATCCCAAAAAGTTCCCCAAAACGTGCCTCAGAGTGCCTGGAATTTTAATTTCCGTATATCATAAAATCCGTTGACTATTTCAAAAATTCGGCATCATATTTAAGATCATAGGGTCAAAATTTGGTGTAAAAGGGTCTAACCCCGATTTAAGATCAAAAGATTAGCAATTATAAATTTTTAAGCGATGAATTCCAGTGAGGTTTGCATGTTCCCTCTGCGACGCACCAAGAGCGCGCTTTAGTGTAATTCCTTCTCCACGTCCCCTCTGCGACATAGAGAGGTGTATTTTGCCTGGCAGTGCTTTCTTTTTGGCCCAAAATATTCTAATTGTTGGGCCCAAGTTTTTCCAAATGTGTTTTTATCCATACTTAGCCAAATTTTCACTCCGAAATTCAAGAGTCAAAACCCTCATCCGGAACTAAGGACTTTCTTCAAGCTACAAGCCTCCATTAAAAATTTTACCAAGAACTTCTCCAAAGCTACGGTATGTGGTGTTGAACCATTGGGTCCTTTCACCCATGGTTCCTAAGTCTCATTTTTACTAATATTGCATGATTTAAAGTTAATTTTTACATGTGGGTCTTGTATATTGAGAAATTTACTACACGGTGATTTCAGTTAATGAAAGTATGGTTGGTTTAGCATGTTTTGATCTCCAAATGTTGGATATAAGGTGTGATTTGATGAGGGGTTTTCATGTGAATATCATGGGGGTGTTGCAGGGTGTTGATTGATTGTTTTAAAACAGATTTTCTTGCATGATTTCATCTCTAATTTTCATGGTCTTTTAGCCCCATAACACATCCTCAGAGTGTTTGATAAAATATCCGACTAGGATTTCTTGTGGAAGTGAAGGTACAAAGCATGAGATATGATATGATTGACTATATGATGATGAAATGTTCTTAATAACATGATGAATTCTTTATAAAGTGTTGCATTAGACCATATACAACCATGTGACGGTTTTGTACCATACCACCTAGGATGACTGGGGTGTGGCCATTATCAAATGAGGTGGGGGTTTGTACTTATCAACCATATGAGGGGTTTGTACTTTCCCACCTATGATGATTGGGGTGTTACCATCATCAACCGAGTTGGAGGTTTGTACTCATCAACCATGTCAGGTGTTTGTAGCACACCACCTAGGATGATGGGGTGTGACCATCATCAACCAACCAAGGTTGGAAATCTAGGTTGGTCTATTCTTCACATATGAAATCTTATATGAGCATGAGTTATTTAAGCATGTTTTACCTATGCGTTGACCATACTTTACATATATCTATATGATGCCTATTGTCTATTTTATGCATATTGATTATGAAGCTTATCACTCGTTCTATTCCATCCCACATACTTAGTACATTCAAATGTACTAATGCATATTCTTGCCTGCATGATATCACCATGTAGGAACCAGTGCTCAAGTTGATCATCCTCCTCTTCTAATGGCTAGATCGGTCCTACCCAAAGCTTGTTGGTGAGTCCTCCACTCCGGGGACCTTAGTCTCTGTTGCTATTATCTATGTATTGAGACTCTTTCTTATGTTCTATTTGACGATGAGGGTGAGCCCGGTTACTTTGTCTTGGATCCCACTCTATATATTTATCTAGAATTGTTTTTTGGACAAGTTGTGTATCTATGATATGAGCTATGACTCCTTTGCCCTTATTGATGTTGTTTTTCAAGCTATCCCTTAGCCCCCTTTGCCCCTTATGCTTGTTTTATGTCTTTTACATGCTTTTCTGACAAATGAGCATACTGAAAATTTGATAGGCTTGATTGGGGTTTCCTATGGATTGCCTACTCGCCGTGTCACATCTAGGCGCTAGGCTTGGGTCGTGACAGTTTATTTCAATAAGAATCAGAATTGATAAAAATACCCCTCAGTAAAATGGATGTTAAGGTCTATAAGACCTCGTCTACGAGTCGTAGACCACTCTCGTAGACTAGAAGTCCCAAAAATCTGAGTTACTGTAAATTGACACCAAACATCTTTTACGAGTCGTTGACCATTCTACAAGTCGTGGATGACCTTTGGTGAACAATGGAATCTAATGTTGGACTTCACTGGACTTTGTCACGAAAACCCTCTCTATGAGTTGTAAAACACTTTACGAGATATAAACTCCTCTCGTAAGCTGAAGGATCCTAAAACTTAAGTTACTGCAATTTAATACAAAATCTCCTCTACGAGTCGTAGAAGCTCTCGTAAACCTTGTTCTGCAGCTTCTTCTCAGTCTTTCCTCAACATCATCTGCAAAATCTATTCCAAATTAGATTGAAAGGATTTGGGGTTGTTACAGTTAACTACTAAAACATGTTGATCAACATTTGCCATATAAAAATTTAACTTACCATGTATATCGTCAATAATTATTTTTATTTTTAAAAAAAGATACATTCATTACGAACAAAGATTACTTGTACATCTCCGTTTTATTTTAAAAATTAGATTCTTTCCTCAAATTATAATGATGATCTTTCTCCTCCCCATTTTTCATTTGAATTTAAAAAATATCTATTTTGATCTTTAGTTATATCAATATTTATATAACTCATTTTTTTGAATTTCATGTTTAGCTTTTTCAATATCATGATATTTTCTCTTTTCTAGCATATTTATTATTTTCCTATATACCCAAACCTTGTTTTTAAACTAAAAACAGTATCACACATATTAATGATGTTAAAAATTTAAATGATAAATAGAGTACTTTTTTTTATCAAACTATCAACATAGATTATTTTTGATAAATTTTGCATAATCTAAGAGTATTTTAATCCTATTTCATAGAAGCAACAAAGTAAAAATGCTCAACACGACTACATTCAAACAGAGAAGAACTTGCTTATATACCTACAACAATAGTATTGTGTTGAATTTAAAATGAGACAAATTAACTATATACTACGAACCAATGTCTTTTCAAAAATGTAATTTTAAACTTGTTTTCAGAGTTACTCCAAAGTGTACAATGTCATGCCCCGGGAGGGTACCCTAGACGTAACCGGCACTCAAAGACTATTACTACTCCCCAAATGAACCACTTGGCACCTTGTTGACTTTACGAAAGTAGACTAGGCTGGGCTTTTCCTTCAGTCATACATTCCACTAATCAGCGGAAGAAAAAAAGGAAAGTAAATGGGCACATCTCCTCAAAACTCAAAATAATATTATAATAAAAAGGCTAATAGAAGAAAACTAGTTCAACTTCTTATCAATCAGCAAAATAAGTAATTCAAAGATTTTTTGAAATTATTCTTTCGAAAACTTTTTGAAAAGCTACAATTTACATGAAACTAGTTCCTTGCTCGCTTAACATGTGGGAGAATGAAACTTAAATTGTATTAGAGTTATTTATCACATTGTTTTATGTATACTAAAGATGGGTTGTTACTTATTTTCTTTATTAAATAACTCAGTTACATGTTTAGGTCAAATTTGCACAGTTCCCACAAAATGTAAAATCTTACTTAAAATGGACTAAGGAGACACAGTTTTCTGTTTTAAATTAACAATAATTTATTTTTCTATAAATTTCAAACATGATTAGTGAATGGAGATGCCTTATAATGTCTATGCCACCCATTGATAGTGGATCCCCATAAAGAATTGACAGGCTTCTATGCTGACAAGCTTTTGAAGAACAAGTCATACAAGTATGGAAAGTAAGATCAAAGAGCGATAGCTCCTTTGTCCAATTTGATGTGGCACTCTTTAAATTAATAAAAAGTTTAAGAAAAAAAGAAAAAATTTTAAAACTTGTGATATAAAACAATCATTAAATATTTGAGCAGTAGGGGTGTGCATGTCACACCCCACCCTGGGGTCGTGACCAGTGCCCGATAGGGACACGTATGCACATACTAAGTCAAATTTCTATATACGCCTAGTCTGGATTCTACCGAAATTTCGGCAGCGTTTCCTCTGTTTTATTGACTAACCGCACCTGCAGCAGCTCCCAGAATACACAGAAACATATACCCATATATACATT
>JAABOM020120508.1:0-22635 GCA_011800125.2 Solanum clarkiae | reverse complement strand
TTCTATGTATACATATATATATATATATATATATATATATATATATATATATATATATATATATATCTACATACTTCTCCTCTAGAGTTGTTTTGTCATGTGATTGCATACCTATGCCTATACACGTTTCTACCCTAGTAGGAGATCCTTTAGTCGTAGATCGAGTGTACCGATCATGTATTGTGTCTTTCGCTAATTATGATACTTGGCTTGACATGATTATTTAATAGATTTATATGTCACTTTGGGTATGGATTCGCTTTCTTCATATCATGCTATCCTTTATTGTTTATGCCAAGCCAATTACTTTAGTCATATCTAGTGGGCCAAGGATTGAGTGGAAGGGGTCGTATAGTTCCTATCCTAGCAAAGTTGTCTCCAATATCCAGGCTCAGAAGCATATAAAAAGAGGTTTCTTATCCTATTTGGATTTTACTTATGATACTAATGCTGATTTGCCTCTGATAGCATCTATTCCTATGGTTTAAGAGCTCATGGTTGTATTTCCTACTGATCTTTTGGGGATTCAACTTGATAGGGACATAGATTTTTCTATATATTGATATTGAGCCATACACTAAACCCATTTCTATTCCTCTTTATCATATGACTTTTGTTGAATTAAAAAGGAGCTAAAGGATTAGGTTTAGGATTTGTTGAATAAGGGGTTTAATAGGCCTAGTGTATCCCTTGGAGTGTCCTAATTCTATTTGTGAAAAAGAAGGATATGTCTATAAAGTTGTGCATCAACTATAGACAGTTGAACAAGGTGACTGTCAACAACAAATATCTTTTTCCTAAAATTGATGATTTATTTGATCAACTTCAAAGTGCAACAGTGTTCTCTAAAATTAATTTGAGGTCCGGGTATCACCAATTGAGGATTAGTCCATCTGATATCTCTAGACTATTTTTTCAGATGAGGTACCTGATGAGTCATAGAAATACAACTCTTTTAACACTTTAAACAAATGGTTTTTTATTTTCATTTTTTGTTATTTTTCAGGAAATATTATTGAGGCATGGATAAAGGGATGAATGAGAGTAAAATAAACGTAAAGAAGCCAAGTGTGAGTATTCGGAAGCGGCCCAGACAACTAGAGAAGAATTAAGGCCAAGTGAAGGTCCACATAGACCTCCATGGCTCGTGTGACTATCCACAAGTCGTGAGGTCCTTCGTGGCCTCACACATGGCTATGGGGGACTGCATGCCAGTGTGAAATGGCCAAGACAGGCTTCATGACATGTTAAACGAGCTGTTGAGAGTTACACGAACCATGGAACCTACCGTCAAAGTGACTTGAGTGTCATTACCGTCGAAAAAAAGGGAAAAAGAACAAAGGGAGGCCAGACGAAGCGTGTCAAGGGTCGTGTGACCAATCACGGTCCGTGACATTAAGGTGTGTGGAAAACTTAAGTGAGAAAATGATTAAGACGTGGCATACGGTCCATTTAACGGACTGTTAACTCATACATGGACGTTTGACGGCTCATGAAGACAACAGGTGGGATCGAACCTAAGTGCAGCCACACGGACCGTTAGACGGTCCGTCTACCGTCACACGAGCCGTGTTGCGGCATGTGCCCATGCCGATGCGATTTTTCTTATTTTAATTTGGATTAGGTTTTCCTTGTATGTAAATAGTATTTTTATTTCGTTTTTATGGATTCTTGGATAGCTAGAGATTGAAAAAGTTTTCCTTGAGATTTCACATAACTTTGGGATTTGCTTATCTTGTTCAAGATTGTAACTCGTGGATTCATTGCTTCTTCAATAGTAAGTCATTTATTATGAATTCTTTGTATCACTGTGGATTTTCTTTCTTGAATATGCTAGGCTAAACCCACAACTATTGTTGTGGAAACCATGACAAATCAATAAGATAGACGAATATGGGGTAAATCTTGGGATTGATTAGCATATATATCATAGTAATCTTCATTAATTTCTTCCTTGATGAGTCGAGGAATTAGGGCATTCATTCGTTACATGCTCGAAAGGGATATTTTGATTAAGAAAAGAGTTTTATGACGAAAATTCGGAGTTTTAACCTAGTCTAAATACTTGAGACTGAAAGGTGAGAGTATTCTGTTATTGAGAACAAGGGTTAGCACGTGTACATTTGGAGACCGAAAGGTGATGAATGATATGCATCTAGAAGGACCAAGAGATGAATTAGATGTTACATAACTTGTTAGATCTTATATACGTAATCATGAACGAGTTTACCACTAGATTCGACTATCATATTAGATGTAATGGGAAACACAATACTAGCTGCGCATAAATTGTTTGAAATCTAGTAGTTCTTGCACTCATTTATTACTTTATTTTAGTAACTTAATTACAAAAACCCAATCCCCCATTTCCTTTATGCATTTTAATTTTGGGAATAGATATTACATCTGAAAAAGGGTGCTAATAGATTTATTCTCACGCATTTCCTGTGAGATCGATCTCAACTCTTGTTGAGTTCTATATTTGATCAACGACTGCTTTACTATTCCTTTTGGACTGTAAATTTGGGCGTATCAAATTTTGGCGCTGTTGTCGGGGAATATGGTGAAGTAATAGTCTATTGGTTGCAATTTTCTGTTTGTAATACTAGTCTCTAATTTTACTTTTGTTTCTTGGTAGGGAGTCAGTGTTGCATGCCAAACACCCGAAGTAAGGGTGAAACACTTGTTCCCTATGACCCCAAGCTTACTAAATCAATCCACAGAATGAATATCCAAGAACACGAAGCAGCTAGATATAGAGAGTTGGCCATGAATCCCGTAGGTGGGGAAAACGACATTTTGGGTGATGATGATAATGTTGACAATGAGGCACCAACTGCAGCACCATGTGATAGGTTCCACTGCCCGGTGTAAGACCTCAAGTGCCTCAGGTGCCCCTAGCAGTGAATGATGATGATGGGGGTGCTGGGACCACTGGGGCAATTGTACTTCCCCCACTACCTGCAGGTGTTAAGTTCAGTATCACTAGCACCATGTTGCAGATATTACAATTGAAGGGGTTGTTCAGCGGAGCAGCAACTGAGTATGCAAATTATCTTGTCCTTAACTTTCTGGCGATATGCCAATCGTCTGAGATTCCTAGGGTTAGTCAGTAGGCAATTAGGTTACGGTTGTTCCCATTGTCTCTTTCTGGTGCGGCAACTAAGTGGATGAATGACCTTCCACATGATTCCATCCGCACTTGGGGAGAGTTAAATGAGGCATTCTTGGAGAGGTTCTTCCCCATATCAAGACAACTGAAAATCACAGATGATATTGAGTCTCACAAGTAACTATCGAATGAAGCACTACATGAGTCTCGGGAGAGAATCATGCAGAATCTCAAGCAGTGCCCCGATCATCTCCTCACAGATGAGCACTTGAAGGAAGTCTTCTACAGGTCCTGCAACTTTGTGACAAAGCCCATCATTGATGCTGCTTGTGGGGGATCATACATGTCTAGGACTTTCCCAGACATAGTGGTGATCTTAGATCAAGTAGCCAAAAACAACAGGGCTTGGTACACTAAAGATGGAGGCTATTCAAGGCTCGTCTTTGAGATGACTATGGAACATTGACAGAAGGAGGAGGAACATGATCAAGACACAGCCCACAAGAAGACCCAACTGGACTTGCTGGCAAAGCGGTTCTTAGACGGAGGTGCAGAAAAGGTAAAAGTTTTAGACACAATGCCCAGGTATGATGATCAAGGTTATAATTATGACGAGGAGGCAAACTTCTTAGGTAGATAAGGAGATTACCAGCTGTTCAACGCTAGTAATCAAGGTGGAACTATAGTCATGATCAAAACTATCAAGAAAACTGGAAGAACAGAGACGACTATAGAAACCATGAACGTCGGAATGATAGTGGTGGAAACTCAAAATTGGAAGAGATGATGGCAAAAGTTCTTAACAAAGTTGAGTCCACCAAGATAGGGATGCGAGATATAAAAGGGAAAATGTCCAATGTTTGGTAGTTGGTCGACTCGCATTCCACCTCGATCAAGTAAGTAGAGCAACAGAAAGGGAAATTGTCAGCATCTATAAATTAGAGAAAAGCTGGGTCACTTCCTAGTGACACTATTCAGAACCCGAAGAATGACCGTCATTACATGGCAACAACCACGAGGAGCAGTAAGTACTTTCTAACCCTTTCATACCCAGTATTGCAGGTTTGGAGGAAGCTAAGGTAAGAAACTGACACCATAAAGGTGCATGTTGATGATGTAAGTGAAGAAACTGAGGTGACACTAGCAGAGCCTGAGGTTGCTAAAAAGCCTGAGGTGATACCACTAGCGACTCAACTTCTGCCTACCATTATTAATCCACCACCACCATTCCCACAGAGGCTGCAGAAGAAGGTTGATGATGGAAAGTTTCAGAAGTTCTTATCCATGTTAAAAGAGATATCAGTAAACATCACTCTAGTAGAGACGCTTGAGCATATGCCGGGTCATGCTAAGTTCATAAAATACTTAGTGACTAAGAAGAGGACAACCACGATCGAGCCAAGAAACAATCTCAACTACTGTAGTGCCATTGCCACGAGATCTCTTGTAGAAAAAAGAAAGATTCGAGAGCCTTCACTATCTCGTGTACCATTGGAGCATTTGACTTTGCAAGAGCCTTCTGTGATCTAGGTGCCAGCATCAACTTGATGCCACTAGCAGTTTATAGGCAGCTGGGCTTAAGAGCTCCCACGCCTACTACAATGCGGCTATCATGGCAGATAGAGCAGTGAAGAGGCCCGTGGGGATTTTATGTGATGTGCTGGTCTATATGGGCAGGTTCATCTTTCTTGCGGACTTTGTCATTCTGGACTGCCAGGTGGATTTTGAGGTTCCCATCATCCTTGGGAGACCATTTTTGGATATTGGCAGGGCACTAGTAGATGTAGAGCGAGGGGAGCTGACTTTCAGACTTAACACCGGAGAGGTGAAATTCAGAGTGTGTGTTGCAATGAAGAGACCCAAAGAGGTGGTTATGATGTCCATCTTGGGTGTGGAAGAGGATTGCCTTTCTGAAATCCCACTAAAGGAAAAAATGAATGTAGACACGCTAGCAGCGATGTTAATGAACTTCCCATAGGATGGTATTAATGGATATGCACATACTGTGAATGCGTTGCAAGGTAGGTGAACCAGGCCATTTGTCCCCAGAAAGTTGGACTTAGACCTGCAGAACAGGTCTACACCACCAGCTAAACCATCCATCGAGGAGCCTCCAGATGTGGAGCTCTAGGAGCTTCCCCAACACCTGAGAAATGTATTTTTAGGCACTGACAATGCTCTTCCTGTGATTGTAGCTATAGATCTTCATGAATACCGAGTGGAAGCATTGTTGAGGGTCCTCCAAAAGTTCAAACGAGCTATTGGTTAGACTATTGCAGATATCATAGGGATTCCTCCAAGGATATGTATGCACAAGATCAAATTGAAGGATGATTGTGTACCCAGTATTGAGCACCAACGCAGGCTAAACCCACCTATGCAAGAGGTGGTGAAAACGAAAATCATCAAGTGAATGAATGCTAGGGTGATATACCCTATTTTGGGTAGCAATTGGGTCCATCCAGTGTAGTGTGTCCCTAAGAAAGAGGCATGATAGTGGTTGCTAGCAACAAAAATAAGTTGGTCATGTTGAGACTTGTGACTGGATGACGAGTGTGCATGGACTATCAGAAGCTGAATAAATAGACCTTGAAGGACCATTTTCCCCTGGCCCTTCATGGACCAAATGTTAGATAGGTTGGCAGGTGGTACTGCTTCTTGGATGGGTACTCGGACTACAATCAGATATCCATAGCCCTGAAGGATCAGGAGAAGACTACTTTCACTTGCCCGTATGGGACTTTTGCCTTCAGAAGGATGCCCTTTGGGGTGTGCAATGCACCAACCACCTTCTAGCACTGTATGATGTCAATTTTTTCTTACATGATTGAAGATACCCTCAAGGTATTTATGGATGACTTCTCAGTAGTGGGTGACTCCTTCGATACATGTCTGTTGAATCTTAGCAGGGCACTACAGCATTGTGAGGAGGCGAACTTCATGCTAAATTAGGAGAAATTCCACTTCATGGTCAAGGAGGGGATAATTCTTGGCCATAAGATTTCTAATAAGGGCATAGAAGTGGATAAGTCGAAGATCGAGGTGATTGAGAAGCTACCGCCTCATATATCTATGAGGGGGGTTCAAAATTTCGTTGGGCATGCAGGTTTCTATTGCCAATTTTGGTAAAGACTTCTCAAGATTGTACATCCCTTATGTAAGCTACTGGAAAAGGATACAAAGTTCCATTTTGATAATAGCTGCAAGCATACCTTTGAAACCCTGAAGCAAAAGTTGATTTCTGCGCCCGTTGTAGTTGCACCCAACTGGACTACCCCATTTAAGGTGATGTGTGATGCAAGCAGAATTTGTTGTGGGTATTATGCTCGGACAGAAGCACAACAAGATTTTTCACCCCATCTCCTCTGCCAGCAAGACTCTCAATGATGCTCAAAAGAATTATACAATGACTAAGCAGGAATTACTGGCCACGGTATTTGCATTTAACAAGTTTCGTGCATACTTATTGGGAAGCAAATCGATAGTTTACACTGACCATGCAGCCTTGAGGTATCTCATAGCAAATGAAGACGCTAAGCCAAGGCTAATCAGATGGGTTCTCCTGTTACATGAGTTTGACTTTGAGGTACTGGATAGAAAAGTATCTAAGAATCAAGTGGCAGACCCCTTGTCCAGATTGGAGGATGAGTCAAGACTGAAGGATTGGCTGAACATAGATGATTCCTTTCCCGGTGAGTAGGTATTGGTAGCTTCTATTGACCTTATTCCTTGGTTAGCTAATTTTGCTATCTTTCTGGTGAGCTATATTATGCCAGAGGGCCTTAACCCTCACCAGTGAAAAATGTTTCTTTGTGATGTACGCAAGTACTTTTGGGATGACCTGTACTTGTTCCGAAAATGTATTGATGGGGTTATCAGGTGGTGCATCCCAAAAGTAGAGATGTTGAGTATCATGGAGTCTTGCCACTCGTCCACAGTGGGAGATCACTATACTTGGGCTAGAATGGTGAAGAAGATTCTCCAGTATAGGTACTACTGGCCCACCATCTATAAAGATGCCCATGACTTAGTGCTTGGGTGTAACTAGTGCTAGCGATAAGGAAACATCTCGAAGTGCCAAGAGCTGCCCATGACCCCGATTCTTGAGGTAGAAATTTTTTACGTCTGGGGCATTGACTTTATGGGACTATATATGAGTTCATATAGAATGAAGTATATTCTAGTGGTAGTGGACTATGTCTCTAAATGGGTGGAGGCGGTTGCATTGCCAAATAATAAGAGCAAGAGTGTTGTCCAGATTCTGAGGTAGAACATCTTTCCCAGATTTGGGACACCCAGAACTATCATCAGTGATGGGGGTCTGCACTTCTGTAACAAGGTTTTCCATGTTATCCTAGTAAAATATGGAGTATGACATCACAAGGTTGCCACACCCTATCACCCGCACACTAGTGGGTAGGTTAAAGTGTTAAACAGAGAGATTAAGGAAATCCTGACCAAGTCTGTGAATGCTAGCCAGACTGATTGAGCGAGGAAGCTAGATTATGGACTTTGGGCCTACAGGACGACTTACAAGATGCCCATTGGTATGTCCTCATATCAGTTGGTGTTTGGTAAAGCTTGTTATCTACCCGTGGATATGAGCACAAGGCACTCTGGGCTTTGAAGAAGCTCAACATGAATTGGGAGGAAGCTGCTGATTTGAGACTTGACTAGCTCAATGAGTTGGATGAGTTTCGCCTCCACCCATATGAGAGTGCAGCACTATACAAACAGAGGATGAAGGTCCAGCATGACAAGCATATTTACCAATGGAACTTTGATGTTGGTGACAAGGTACTACTGTATAACTCCAGGTTGAGACTCTTCCCAAGTAAGCTCAAGTCAAGGTGGTCTGGCTATACAAGATTAGCCAGGTGTTTCGCCATGGTGCAATTGAGCTAGAAGAAGAAAGGGGGGATCAGTTCAAGGTAAATGGACAAAGGGTGAAGCAATACTTGGGTGTAGTAGAGGAGGCCTCAGTGATTGAAGTCTTGCTCCTTGACGAAGTCTGAGTAGTCAAGACAATGTGTCATGCCGCGATGTTAAATCAAGCACTCCATTGGAGGCAACCTATGCATTGTAATAGTTATAAAAAATGAGGGCTTTAATTTATATGCTATGCATTTTCTCAGTTTTGGTTTGTGTTTCTAGGTGAGTACAGGTGTTATTTGGAGTTTATGAGTGCACATATGGGGGAAAACATGTATTAAGGCTGAAATGGCAAAAACTTTGCCAAAGTGTTGACACACAACCCATTTACAAGGGCCATGTCTTGTCCAACGTCTCGTGGTATACATCGCCTGAAAGCCCTGTGGAGCGTTTTCCATGCAAGCGTGCCTAAAAGTACCAAATGTTGTCTCACGGGCCATTTACACAGCCCATGGCAGCTTAAACAGCTCGTGACATCTGTCGTTACGTGCACGTGTACCAGGTAAACTAAAATGGAGCTAAGTACCAGAACATGGATCATTGAACAGTCCGTGACATGTGTCATGACTTGTCTGGTGGCCCGTGGAGGTGTCGTCGTCCAACACAACACTAGGTAAGTGAATTTTTTGCATAAGTAATGCGGGAAGGACGGTCCAAACAGACTGTGACATGTGTCATGGGCCATGAGGCCGCCCATGTGGTGGATGTTGACAGGTAAAATAGTTGATCAAGGGTTCTAAATAACCCCACTTGTTCCCAACAACTCACTTTTCACTCTTCCACTCTCTCTCTCTCTTCATCTCATGGCTCTCTCCATCTCTCATGTTTTTACCCTTTAAAATCCCGACAATTTTTACATCTTCTTAGTGACGATTTGTGAGTCTATTTCATGATTCGTAGCTCAATCGAAGTGTGGGCCTCTACTTACTCAAGCAAGTCTTCTTCTCCATTGTTTCTCATTAAAGTAAGAACTTAATTTCTCTATTTTCTAGTGTTTATTTTGATGCTTGCATGTGTAGATCTTGACTCTAAATCGTTTCTTTCTTCGTTTAATTTTCTCATAATGCATGTTAATGATGTTGGGTATGCAAGTGTTGGTTAAACCACTGTTGTTAAGTTCTTAAGGTCTTACCTTTGAAAGTGACGATTTTGGGTGACTTTTGGCATGATTTTGGGGAAATTGACTTGAATTTGCTATTTTGTGGAAGGAATCATGATTGAGTGGGTGACATTGCATGAACTTGGGTGTATGTGCCTGGTTGAATTGAAAATTGGTCAAAGGGGGGTGGGATACGGACGGTCATTTACACAGATCGTGTCATGTTTCATGGATCGTGTAATGGTCCGTGACGTACCGTCAGTCGAACCATGCATCTAAGTGCCCTCTGCCTGACCCTTCCATGGACTGTGTCTCATTACACAGGCTGTGTAGGGTCCTCTTGACACTGTACTACCCATTTTATATTACTTAGGTTGCTTCTTAAATTTAATTCATATATGTTCTTAAGTGTAATGGCCCTATGATAGGTCAAGTGACGCCACTCTTAAGGGTTATTATCACTTTTATGGCACAGGGGAAGTCTGAGTACCCGTTAGTGTGTCACCTTGCTTGTGCAATAATTTCTAATCAAAGTGTATTAATTTATGGCACTTGCAGGTACTATGGGTCCACGCCACAGGATAGCCAGACCTAATGCAAGGGACGAGCCTGTGTAACATCTCTGTCATTCCCCAACCATCTCATCTAGCAATCAAGATGGGAGTAACTCAGGCGATGACTCCTCCACTGGGTTCGAAGTTTAGTATACGGGCAATATCTCTGCTCACTCTCCTCGTACTATGCAGGCTCATGCATCAGGCAGTCGCAGAGCTCCCCAGTCTGAAGAGGGGGTTCCTTCCACGGGACTTGAGGAGGAGACAGATGCGCTGGAATAGGAGAAGAATACTTTAGACCAGGAAGAATAGGTGAAAAATCTGGAGGCTGAGGGTCACAACTCTGAGGAGCCGACAGAGGAGATCGAACTCTAGGAAAGTGAATGAGGCTATACATTTTGCAAACTCTTGGACAATGGATCCTGAAACTGCCAGGGCACTTATTATATTTCTGAGGGGTCAGTGGACAGTCCCAGGAGCTAAGGATATCTATGTTAATGGGCTTACAAAAGGTTTCAGGGGTTTCCAATGATGGTCGGTCATTCTGGAGGTTCGAGTCCTCACGAACCAACTTGATGGCATTCCAGAAATCAGGGAGACTTTTGAATGACACAAGTTTGGTTGGATAACGCAACCACTTGGATACTATGGGCATGCCATAGTTGAGGAGTTCTACTCTAATTACGCTGCTAGTCTACTAAACTCTGTAGAGTGTACCCACTTAAGAAGGTAAAGCGGCAGATCGCACTTGGTAGGTCCCCGCAGTCACATGTGATGGTGCAGGGTACCTGAGTGAATATTTCAAAAACCACCATCAACTGCTTCCTATTTGGGCCAGATTACCAAGCTCCCCTAGAAGCCCAATTCATAGATAGACACTTGCGGATTATGGATGAGGGGCGGATGTTCGACTCGGTATCTCGGGCTGATCTGTTCTGTTGGATTGTTGAAAGAGTTTCCATTGAGGGGTGAAAACACCTTGGGTTACAAATCCCAAGTGTCCTATCGTCAAAGCATCTCTGACATTTTTTGTAAAATTCTGGTGGTCGGTGGTGTGGACCAGGCTGAGGCCTACAGGTAACGACAATCTACTCCAACCTTCGCATGCCTTTCTGTACGGGGTCAATGTGGGATAAATCATTGCTTTAGAGATGTGGGATCAGGACTTATCTAACTGACCTGGCATGCCTTTCTCGTATTTGGTTCGTGGCCTTTGCAAACAGGCCGGTGTTCCTACTACTCACTTTTTGAAGAAGAAAATAGCTCCCAAGGGTGTGACCAACATTGCCCTGATTAAGGATGTGCAGAACCCTCTCATGAAGAGGAAAACACATTCACTAGGGGGCTCGACAAACCTCCCCTCAGCATCTCCACAACAACCCTTTCAATTAGAGGACTACACCACTGCCCTACCAATAGGCATGACTTCTGAGAGGCCCGAGGGTAATGGTGTTGCTCCTCCGGTATAGCAAGGGTATTTGTATGTTCCCTATGAGTTCTTGGCTAGAATAGTGGTAAACCGGTGGCAGACTCATGCCATCATAGATCATATAGTAGAAAGGATTCCACATGTGGTCTAGTCTCACTCACAGCGGGCAGTGGACCAACTTACGAAGTTCTTCTGAATCGAATCACCACCTTGTAGGGCCAAGTCACCACTTTGGAGGGATACTTCCACAACATGTTTGGGAGTATGTTTGGGGACGAAATGAAAAATCTGGTTCAGATGGTGAATGATATGAAGGCTCAAATTGCTTAGCTGACTACACAGTATCAGGCCCTTGCACCAGCTCCACCTTTGAAATCTTAGATGAGCCTATTTAATGCTCCTATGGCACCTGTTCTGGGTGAGATGTGGGGCTTTCTGGATGCCCTAGTTGTGGCACCTGCGCAACCTACTAATCAACCCAGGAGAAAGAACAAGGTTAAGAGACTTATCCACCAAAGTAGTCATCCCCGTGACCCACAAAAAGAAGAAGAACGGCAGATGCACAAGGTCGCTAGAGCCCAGCACCACATAGTAGCCGAACAGGCGAAGTGAGAGCAGCTAGCTGCAAAGGCGGAATGGATAGGAGCCTCCAGTAGCACCTTTAGATCGGGTGCTACATACGCTGATAGAGACCCTCTAGGAGGATCTGGTCCCACCGACACTGCTGACGCCTAGGGCGTCCCAGGTATTTTCTATCCCCTATATGTTCACTTACTCGTATTATGGTGTAGTGAGGACTACACTGTCTTTTTTGAAGGGGTGGGGTATCCTGCCGCTTGAGAATTGTTCTTGCGATGTTTTTGTTCTCTCAAGTTTATTGTCTAGTAGAACTGGCATATTTAGGTCATAATATTTGTATAAATATAAGTGTTCACAGAAGTCTATGGTAGTCGTGTGTTGATCTTTGTAATGTCCCATATTGACAATGTTACAGTTATATGTGTTTGCATCTCACCCTGACTAACTTGTATAATTGCTAGCAAGTATTTTGTGTGTATAGTTGACAGTCTGATGAATGAAGCATGTTAATGTGATTTAGTACTAATTAGTGTAGAGGATGTGCCATGTGTGTGTGAGCTAATTGCATAATTCAGTCGACGCACTTGTGAGATAGAACTAACCTGGTTAGTCCCACTGAAATAATTAAATGAATGTATTAGGATGTGATCTTAGACCGTTGTTGTTGACTAGTCACTCAGCCAGAAATTGACCAACCAAATGAAATTGTCCCTCTTGAACCAAAAGTTGAGCCTAAATGGACCCCTTCTTTGAAATCAACCAAATTCACTTCCCCAATCTATCTGTTGACCCTTGTTTTGGCCCTGGTATCTCCAAGGACATTGTGAACCTCCACCTAGGTCAAAATCTAAGTTGAGGGTGGCTTATATTAGCCATGGTCTCTTAGAAAGATATTGTCAACATTGACCCAAGCCAAAGGCTTAAGTTGAGGTGGCTAGTGCAGGGAATACAGAAAAATGAGTGTTGAAAAGAATAAAGTGATAAAAGGAGAAAAATAAATAGGTTGTGACCATGAGCCAAATTAATGAGCGAAAAAGAAAAGAATAAATATGAGTAAATGAGCACGAAAATCACTCCCCATACTATCGAAAGTTAGAAAATGGGGGCAATAAGTGTTAGAGACCAAAAAGAAAATGGCTGAGTCGAAACAAGTGTCTGGGAGAGGCCATTTAGTCACTTTAATCATAAATATACCTCCTTGAGCCCGAGCCTACGCCACAAGCTCAAAAGTCCTAATGTGATACTAGAAAAGCCATTTAAGAGTTAAGGTGGTGAAAATAAGGGCAAGTTTATGATTGATACGAATGTGTCCACTGAAAATTATTTCTGAGAGTGAGTGACTACATTACAGTCTCTGTTTTACATGCTTATGTTGAGTGGGAGACTTCTTTATGGTGAGGGCACTATCTTTTGCATTAATTGGTTGCTAACTCAACTGGGGTGTCTTTATTCTTGATTATATGTGGACTGACCATGCATGCATGATGTTTTCCTTAATCTTTATGGGTCTGTTTGGGGTGTGATCATATTATTAAACTTGTTAGCGGGGCATATATGTTGAAAATAGTGGGCCAATCCATAGTCTGAGTGAGCATTTGTATTTGTGCGTTGTTTAGTTGAGTTATTATTGCTTGAGGATAAGCAATCATTTTAAGTTGAGGGTGTTGATGAGTCATAGAAATATGACTCTTTTAACGCTATAAATAAAGGACTTTTGCGCGTTCTCAAGCAAATTTGTTATTTTGATTTTCGTTTTTTATTGTTTTTCAGGAACAATTATTGAGGCATGGATAAAGCGACGAATGAGAGTAAAATGAAGTAAAGAAGCCAAAGTGTGGGTATTCGAAAGCGTCCTAGGAAACTAGAGAAGAATTAAGGCCAAGTGAAGGTAAACGTGGACCTCTACGGCTCGTGTGACTGTCCAGGAGTCGTGAGGTCCTTCGTGGACTCACACTTGGCCACATGGGTTGGTCTGGCAGTGCAAAATGGCCAAGCCAGGCCGCATAGCGCTTTAAATGAGCCGTTGAGAGTTACACGGACCGTGCAACCTACCATCAAAGCAACATGAGTGTCATTACCATTGAAAAAAAGAGAAAAAGAACAAAGTGAGGCCAGATAAAGCATGTCACAGGCCGTGTGACCAACCATGGTCTATAACATTGAGACGTGTGGAAGACTTGAGCGAGAAAACGATTAAGGCACGTAGATGGTCTGTTTAATGGTCCGCTAACTCGAACACGGACTGTTTGATGGTGTGTGAATACAACAGCTGGGATTTAAGCTAAGTGTGGCCACATGGACCATTTGACGGTCAGTCTACTATCACACGACCCGTGTGGCGACTCGTGACCATGCCGACGTGATTTTTCCTATTTTAATTTGGATTAAATTTTTTTGATCTATAAATAGTATTTTACTTCATTTTTATGGAGTCTCAGACGGCTAGAGATAGAAAAACACTGAGAAACACTATTTTTCTTGAGATTTCACAAAACTGCTTATCTTGTTCAAGATTATAACTCATGGATTCATTGCTTCTTCAATAGTAAATCATTTATTATGAATTCTTTGTATCATTGTGGATTTTTTTTTAAATATGCTAGGCTAAAGCAACAACTAGGGTTGTGGGAACCATGACAAATCAATAAGGTAGGTGAATATGGGGTAAATTTTGAGATTGATTAGCATTTATATCGTAGTAATCTTCATTATAATTTCTTCCTTGATGAGTCAACATATTAGGATAAGCCTTTATTTGTTACATACCCGAAAGGGATGTTTTGATTAGGAAAAGAGCTCTATGACAGAAATTTGGGGTTTTAACCTAGTCTAAATACTTGAGACCGAAAGGTGAGAGTATTTCGTGATTGAGAACAAGGGTTAGCATGTATATGTTCTGAGACTGAAAGATGATGACTGATATGTATCTAAGAAGGATTGAGAGGTGAATTAGATGTTACATAACTTGTTAGATCTTATATACGTAATCATGAACGATTTTACCACTAGATTCGGCTATCGCATTATATGTCATGTGCAACACAATCCTAGTTGCACATAAATTGTTTGAAATCTAGTAGTCCTTGCACTTATTTATTACTTTATTTTAGTAACTTAATTACAAAAACCAAAACCCCCATTTGCTTTATGCATTTTTGTGTTGGGAATACATATTACATCTGAAAATGATGCTAATAGATATATTCTCACGCATTCCCTGTGGGATCGATCTCAACTCTGGTTGAGTTCTATATTTGAGCAACAACCACTTTACTATTCCTTTTGGAGTATAAATTTGGGCGTATTAGTACGATCATTATGAGTTCCTAATGATGTCATTTGCGTTGACCAATGTACCTACAATATTCATGGAGCTGATGAATGGGGTGTTCTGGCCTTATTTGGACTCTTTTTTAATTGTATTTATTGATGATATGTTGTTTTACTCCAAAATCAAGGTTAATCATGTTAGACATTTGTGGATCATTCTTCAAAGGCTCAAGAAGGAGAGGCTTTATGCTAAGTTCTCTAAGTGTGAATTCTTGCTCAGTTCAGTAGTATTTTTGGGGCATGTGGTGTCCAAGAAGTGCATCAAGGTTGATCTATCGAAAGTTGAGGGTATTAGAGGGTGGACTAGACCTACCTTCATCATAGACATTCATAGGTTCATAGGTTTGGTCGGGTACTATCAGTGATATATTCACAGTTTCTGTGTTATAGTGGCCCCATTGACTAGAATCACTTAAAATAATGTAGCATTCCATTGGTCAGACGAGTGTAAAGAGAGCTTCCAAAAGCTCAAGGTTTATTTAACTACTACACCTATTTTGACCTTGGCTGAGAAGGGTGTTGATTTCATCGTATATTGTGATGGGTCAGGGGTTGGGTTAGGAGGTGTTTTAATGCAGAAAGGAAAGGTCGTTGCCTATGTCTCAAGGAAATTGAAGACATATGAGAAGAACTATCCCACCTATGACCTAAAGTTGGCAGTTGTTGCCATTATTTTGAAGTTGTGGCGGAATTATTTTGTATGGGATCCATTGTGAGATATTTATCAATCATCGCTTCTAGTACATCTTCAACCAGAAGGACTTGAACTTGAGATAGACAAGATGGATTGAGCTTCTGAAGGATTATGATTTGGCTATTCTATACCTTCAGGGAAAAGCCAACATAGTGATTGATACTTTGAGTAGAAAGGCTTCTAATATGGTAAGTCTTGTGGCTATCCGAGTTAAGGAGAGACCTTTGTCTAGGGATATTCAAACATTGCCAATGAGTTAGTTAGATTACAACTTTTTGACGATAGCAGTGTGGTTTATTGCTCAGAGGCCCACTATTCTTTGATGGATCAGATTAGTGAGCGGCAATTTGAGGGTGAGAAGTTGTGCCTCATTCGAAACAAGGTGGCTAGGGATTAGTCTAAGGAAGTCGTACTTGATGTTGATGGTTTTTTTAGGATTGGAGGCTAGATTTGTGTACCAAAAGTAGGTGACTTGATTAGATTGATACTTGAGGAGGCTCATTGCTGCTAGATATTCTATCCACCTAGGGGAAGCAAAGATATATCATGACTTGAGTCAATGCTATTGATGGTATGACATGAAGAAGGACATCGCCAATTTTATGTCTAAGTGTTTGACATGCCAGGAAGTTAATTATGAGCACAAGAGACCTAGATGTGATTTTCAGAGGATGCCCATTCCTATATGGAAGTGATAGTGAATCATTATAGACTTTGTGATGGGTTTACCCACTACCATGTGCAGTTATGACGATCTGTTTGGGTGATTGTGGATAGTTTGAGTAAGTCTGGTCATTTTATTCTAGTCAAGGTTGAGTATATGGCGGAGAATTTAGCTCATTTTTATATCAACCATATTATTAGGCTTCACGGAGTACCTGTCTCTATTTTGGCTGATCGGGGTTCCTTATTTAAATCTTACTTTTGGAAGGTCCAACAACATGGGTTAGACACTCGATTAGATTTAAATATAATGTTTCAATTATAGACACATGGATAGTCTGAGAAGACTATTCAGATACTAGAGGATATGCTTTGGGCATGTATTGTTGACTTTGCTGCCAGGTAGGACCATCATTTTCCTTTGGCAAAGTTTGCTTATAATAACAATTATCATTCCAGCATTTAGATGGTTTCGGCCTTATATAGACGGATCACTCATTGGTTGGTTTGATTCTATTACCGTGGATAGCCTCGATATTGATTTGCTTAGAGATGTCATGGAGCAGGTTCATCTGATTCAAAGTCAGTTGTTGACAACCTAGAGTCGTTAGAATAGTTGTGCTGATAGGTGAGTTCTGCCCTTAGAATTCAAGGAGGTTGATAGAGTTTAGTTGAGAATTTTACCCACGAAGGATGTCACGAGGTTTGGGAAGATGGATAAACTCATCCCTAGGTATATTGACCTTTTTGAGATCCTAGAGTGAGTGGGAGAGATGGCCTATAGACTTGTTTTGCCACCTAGTCTATTTTCTATGCATTTAGTATTTTACGTCTCGATTCTAGGTGTTATATCTTGGATGAGTCTCATGTGATTTATCTTGATTTAGTGGAGTTGTGTCCAGATTATTTGACTTATGAGGAGGAGCATGTGGCCATATTAGATAAGTATATTAGAAAGCTGAGGACCAAGGAGATAGATTTAGTGAAGGTTCAGCGGTGGCATCGTCCCATGGGAAAGGCTACTTGGGAGATCGAGTCTGATATGTAGATCCATTACCCTCATCCTTTTTAGACTAATACTTCATGTATGTTCTTTCCTTGTATTCAAGCACGAACATGATTTTTAGTAGTATCTTAAGTGTCATTTTTAGTTATTTTTTTAATAAAATTACCATTGTACCTCTTGACAGCTGTCCCGAGTCATATTTGATTTATTTTGAAAATTAATTTTTAAAAATCTTGTAAAAAGTTGGATTTTTGCTAAAAGAAATTGAGTTTTAAAGGCTTAGGTCGCCAACTTTTGAATTTTTAAGTCATCAGGAGATTTGAGTCTCAGAATAAAACTTTATCAATTCCATTGGTTTTGAAATGTCAAAATTGGTGTAGGAGAGCTGTCAAAATAAGATTTGAAGTTATGATGTGGATTATAGGTCTGAAGTTAGAAATTGAGTTAAAATTAGACTTAGGTTTGACTTTGGTCAACATTTTTCGTTCGGATGATCAAATTGGATTTCTGATAGTTCCATTGGTTCTAGAAGGTGATTTTTTTGCTAGCATGAACTTCATCATAATTTTTAAGTGTCCAGATAGTATTTTGATATTTCAAGTGTCTTAAGTTAATTTAGTTGTGACCTATCGCATTCCGAGTCAAGGAGACCTCGATTTTAATTTATAATAATTTCACTGAGTCCGAGATATTAAATTTAGTAGGGTTATATATATTGTTTGCATGTATGAAGTTTTGAACGAATCTCAATGATCTATTCTATGAATTTCATGTTTCGGGTTTGCTAATATTTGTTATCTAGTGTCTTGTGCTTCGCGGTTGTTGCATGCCTTCCACGTTCGCGGAGGTCTTGGATTTAGACTTTTGTGTTCACATAAGGTGTGTCACATTTGAGGAGGGCTTGTTCCCCAATCCTTTGCATTCGCAGATTGCCAATCCGCGATCGCGAAGATCTGATTGGCCTTGACCTCCGTTCGCAAGCCCCGAACACGATCGTGGAGGGTTAAGCTACAGTGAATATTAGACTTTTTAAAAATGAGGGGACTTAGCTTTTTTCTCCATTTTTGACATTTCCAAGCTTGGGGTAGGCAATTTTAAAGTAATTTTTTATAGAGAAACTATGAGGTAAGCTATTTTCAACCCTTATCTTCAATTTTCATTGACTACGTTATGATTTTAACATCAAATTAAGTATTTTCAATTGAGCATTTTGAGATTTTCATGAACTTGAGTTTTCAAAAGAAAAATGTTGATTGTAGGCTCATATTAGCTTTGTTTTTTAAATAATTTTCACCTATGGTTTCCTAAAATCAAAAATAACTTTTTCATCTAAAAATTTTCAGATTAAGATTTCATTTTCTGGCATGAGATTCAGATCATTTACCATCCTTCTACGAATTGGATAATTTTGGTATCATTAACTTTGAAATGTGATTGTGAATTTATTTTTTACTAGATTATGATACTTTGGAGAATAATCGGAAGGGAAAAGCTCTGGCTTTAGATTGATCGTGACTTTTTGGCTAAGGCAAGTATATTTATAATATATAGTTAAGTGTGTTGAACCTTGTATTTTCTAATTTTGTAATTGATTTGTATTGTACATTGGTTCAATTGTATAATTTCATGAAATAGTTTATGGAATGAAATGAGGCATTATTAATGTGTGTTAATCGATGAGTTAATGTGAAATTTGGATATGAGAAATTATGTACATGTAGTGAGTTGGTCATTGATGCAGAATAATATATCTGTTGAGCTATATTTGTAAGGTATTATGTGTTTTGTATCCCATTCACTCCTCCTCTATTTACATGCTTATTTAATTTGCATTGGACTGTGGAAATGAGATATGGGAGAGTTATTGACAATTGGGGCCGAGGTAATTAACTACCAATCGTAGTTATTGATATTTGGGGCTGAGGTTTCTACTAGTTGTTTGATATTGCCGAAGTCTCTTCACACACACACGCACATACTTGTCTTCTTCATTGGTTTACTTAGGCTTAGAAGTACCATGTTGTTGGGTACTCACCCTTGGTTCTAACTTGTATAGATATTGAGTCCGGTACCTCCTGATCTTCTCATTTTCTATTTGATGTAGTCTATGAGATAGTGTGAAAGATTGCAGCTAGTTCTTTTCAATGGACTCTTCAGACTTCTATTCACATGTTGTTTTTGTTCTATTTGAGAAGCGAAGACATTGAGACTTGTATATAGTTTCTTTGAATTCTGTTAAGATAGTAACTTGTACATGTAACACCAATCTTGGGATGATTTTATATTATGGTTCCTGTCCCTTATGCTTATTCATTTATGTTTAGAATGTGCTTTTCGTTTTATCTTCCACATTATTTAGTTATATTCTTGATTTAGGTTGATTTGTCTTGTGAGGTAAAGGCAAGTGTCACCACACCCGATTTAAAATCATGACAAAAAGTTTCCATGAGTAAAGTTAGATTTATTGATTACTACATAACTCAAACAAATTAATTGGTCACGTTAGTTGAAAAATTCAACGTGATTACCCTGAAATAATATTTCTCGTGAGAAAGATGCTTGATTATGTACTTTATTACTTGTATATTAGTCTGAACATTCTGAAAGAAATAACTATCATGTAAATGATACATTTCTTTAAGAAGAATATCGATAATAACGTGTATCTGGAAAGGCTCCATGCATCACAAAAAGAATTATTCTCATACTTCTTTTTTCTAATTAATTTTTTTTTTCAAACTTAACATGCTCCTTTTGGGAGTTAAAATGCTACTCCATTTCATAGTGGAAAAATATAATGATTCCCAGCCTTGAGATTCTGCAATTTCTAGCTAGCTTGTTCTTTGGAATAAAAAGGTGCATGCATTATATTCTTATTACAAAGAGACTGCTTTGATTACCTTTTTTCTGAAAATATAAAAAATAAAATTACGATTAGTTTTACATTTTAGAATTCAATTGGTCAGTTCAGATTGTTTGATAATAAGTTGAATGTATCAGAACAAAGGGGACCTTTACCTACAGCCCTTTCCTCTGCCGGGTACTTCCACAAAATGAAAACGGGCTTTATTATTGAGAAAGTAAAAGAAGATTATTCAATAGCCATCGAAATCTTGTAATTTTAAATTAACGATCTATACAACGTACTTGTGATGTTAAACATAATATTTAGAAAGTTGAAATCAATGACATATTAAAAAGGAAAGAGAAATTCTTTTTTTGATAAAAGTGTGTGTAGCAACCAAATTAAACTAAATTAAGAAAAAGGTAAAAAAAAAAATACTCCCACTGTTTCATATTATATGTCACTTTTCATTTTTCAAGAGTCAAAAAGTTTGAGTTTAACTGAGAATTTGCGCATGAAATTTTCAATTTTTTTGAAATGAAATTTATATATTTTCAAACTACATGAAAAGAACTACAAGTCACGATAATTGATAATTCAAAATATTTAAAATATATATAAAAATTTGTTGGTCAAAGATAAATTAGTTTAACTCTTAAAAAATAAAAAATGACATATAATATGAAACGGAGAGAGTAAATAATGTTGTACACTATACATTCCAACTAAATTCAGACATAACTAACAGATTTAATCATCGTTTACAGTGTTTTGGACATGTAGCTTTAGTGTACTAGTTAATATCCGTTGAAGTTATAATCCTTATTTATTTATTTATCATCGTAAACAATTTATTTTATTTTCAACATTAAAAAATCTCACTTTTTATGAATAGTTATTTATAACTATATTCTAGATAACTTGATACTGTAATTTATTAAACTTTAATTTGATATGTCAAGTAAATATATATGTTGCCTATTTGAGCAACAGCAAATAGAATAACAATAAATTAATTTACACAATTTCAAAATATTGATGCAAGGGCAAATATAAAGTTGACAGCATATAAATTTGGCTCAAAATCAATATTTATTTAACATTTATAAATTATTAATTCTGAAACTTTAAAGGAGGGGAAAGAGTCCACTTTAAATGAGCTGCCTAAAATGATAATGCCAATTACATATCTATCTTTTTACGTAATTACTAATTTCTTGGATTTCACTTCCTCTTCCCAAGTGGAGAGATTACACAAGTGATTCATATATACACTTTCTTCTAGACTCTAGCCACCACTTTTGACTTTTTCATAAGTACCTTTTACTCCACAACCTTATATATATAGGTCTAGAAAACACCTCATTGGCTCACCAAACTCCTCTATTTCTGGAAACAATCAAGTCATAGGTCAATCAAATATTTGAAAACATTGTCGTGTGAGTTCTTGTTGCATTCAAGTTATTTAAACATGAAAGTGAGAAGTTACTTGTTCTCATTCAGGAGGTTGAACAAGAATAATAATGGAAACAATATTGGTGCACATAAAAGTCTTAGCGATGCCGGTACTTCTCAAGGGGAAATAATATCGAGAGACGAAAATAATTGTAGTAAAAAGGCATCATTGTTATTGAGGTTGAGATTCAAGAATTCGTGTTTGAGGAAGAAGGGAAGACTATACAGATTGCGCAATTGGTTTGTTGACTCATTTTTATTCAAGATTGCCTCTCTTTTTGAAGCAATTGCTTTGGTTTCCACCTTAGCTTTCTTCTTAGTCTCTTATGGTTTTCGTATTTGATTCTTTACAATTTCTTTGTAAATCAAGGGTTCATTAATATTGGACAAAAGTTGATATCTAAAGGATTGTAAGTTTTTTTTTTTTTTTTTTCCTTTATCCATATCCTCAATGTTGTGAAAATGTGATGTATTGAAATCAAGTTGTACTAAATTTGCATTTCTAACTTAGAAGTTTTTTAGTTATGTACTAGCTTGTTTCAATTTACTTGTTCTTATCTCATATTAGGAATAGTTTACTTTTTTATTTATCAATTTTAGCAAATCAAAAAAGATTTATTATTTTCTTTCAATATTACCTTCGTCATGAAATAATGAGATGAATGTGTAGACATATTAGGAGAGATAGATATTTGTGATAGAAGGGGAATATTTTCCTTACCCATTCACAATATGCAAATTCAGAATATATACAAAACTAAATCTTCAATTAAGGCATGAGACTAGCCTAATAAGGAACTAAATATTTACAAGATATATTTATTTCAAAAATAATTACTAGCCTAATTCTAAGGAACTAGATATCTACAAGATATATTTATTCCAAAAATAACTACACGATACATTTAACACACCCCCACAGTCGAAGCGGGAGGAT